>DWAV01000911.1:0-15706 GCA_018231305.1 Noctuana lactifera
TGTGACCCACTACAGATTTGATTAGAAAACCATTACGATCGTGTGAAAGAAAAGTTTTGCGGTAAATGGATTGTTTTGCCACCGCGCAAGTGACGTCCCGCTAGGGAATTGTGATGGACGCACAAACCTTAATTTAGACGTTGCATTAGGTTCTTACTTACTATTCATACGTTTAAAACTTATTGTTATGTCCACTGTAAGTGCGTGAACTAATGGTCAAGTTTTATGGAAACTAACTACGTAGTCATAAATTGAGAGAAGCAATCATAGTGTTGGTGTTGGAACCATATTATTATGAAATTTCACTTTACGAATTTATATAAAAATCAATTATCGTGCTCATCTCTAAAGTTCTGCAAAAAATTCTCCGGGCTCTGTAAACTCTTCACGCGTATAAAGAACAAACAAGAACCGTATCTCAGTGTGTTGTTGATGAAATTTCTCCCTGAAATTTCAATTATCATACCTACACTTAGGTACATAATATTGGTCCACATACCTACCAACCTTATGAATACATGTCATGGACATTTTAAACCAAATGAGAAGAAATATAAAGGTAAAACAGCGGCACACAAAAGGTTCTCCAGCATTACATTATTTGCTATCTGTGGTGGTCGACAAAGTAAAATTGGGGACACCTTATTTCCCAGCTGGTTTGCGAAACACGTTCGCGCTTCCCACCTATTCCCACATCTCAACGCTTATAGATACTATCTGTTACACCTATTAAAGGTGTGGATCGCCCGCTTCTTTCCTATTGTTTTTAATCCATTGCTGGCAATGTTCCCGTGAGTGGCGTAAGTTGCGAAGGTGACGCGTAAGTTATGATACAGAAGTTGATAGCCTCGCGGAATCGTGTGTCGTTTGGAGGTAGGTGGTGCGCCATCAGGTGGGCGCCGTCTTCACGCCGCTGCCGCCGATAACACGTTAATGCCCTCAACTTTGCACCGCAACGGGTGGGGAGTTGTGGTGGGGAAGGGGGTCGTTCATGGAGGGAAAAATGGGAAAAGTCAGATCATTCGCCTTATTGAACGCAAATAAGTTTTTAGAATTGCAGTTATGTATGTGCTGTGAGGTGCGGAGTATGAAATTCTGGTAGGAACTTTTAGTAGGTATAATATCGTCTTATCTGATCATAAAAGTCGGTGTTATCGACTTTCTTTTTTCAGATCAAATTTTTTAATCTCTATAATGACAAGTTCAGATCAAAATACTACGTCTTAAAAGAATTTATTTATTGAATGTCAGTGTTTTTGTGGATTTGAACCTGAATTTATCGGGTTTTAACAATTGGTAAGAGTATAATAAACACAATAAATAATAAATATCGAATTACGACCGAGCTTTTCCTACTTGTTGTGAAAACGTCTCGCTCCAATGAATAGCTGGCAATAAATAAAAACGTTCGATACCATTAGCGTACCATTCTGATAATGCGCCCACCTTAGCGACGATGTACATGTATTGTTCAGTGTAACGCATGCGTTAACGTTAATATTTCATAGCGCACGTCGGCCGCGTTCCGTGTGAACGGTAGACCGCTGATTTGTTCCGGTAGCGACTGCCAAGGTAAGACCGTATATATTTGCGGTAATAAACGTGAATTTATTACCCAGTTACGTTTGCAGTTTTCCTGAAATGTGGAGATGTGTGCTCGGAACGGCGACATTAGCGCCGGCTGCTTGCGGTGGCCCCCGCCCCCCGGCCCTCTCAACCCACCTGGCACGCGTAGGCGTCTATTTAGTGTGGCTAGAATTTATAATTGTATAAGATGAGATGAGATAATACTTTAAAATGAGAACCTACCTGATTTTAGCTTGTAAAGATGATTTGCTACGTTTTCTCTTTGTAACCGTTAAGGTCCATTATGTCAACTCTCAGTTCTTAGGTATTTTTACAGTATCTATTCTTACCTACCAAAAGAGTAACTCCAGCTGCAGATAATACTGAGGTGACCCCTGGAATGGACCTACCAAAAACAAAATGAAGTGACCATCTGAAAATTATCTCCTTCCTATTCGGCAACTAAAAAACTTCAGCCTATCATAATGTCGTCACATAATAAATTGACTTAAACAATAGAGAATTTCGTTCCAGATTTCCACATATTGTTATCTTTCTCTGACAATGTGGCAAGTAGCTGGGGTATAGGTACTTTTTATTTTAGTAAAAAATATTTTTATATCGTCAATAGTAGATACTCGTACGTTCAACCAGAAGACCTAGATATACCTACATACGAGTAGGAAAAACATGTAACTTAGGTAGGTACATATTTCTTGTTACATAGGTATACCCGTAAAATAATTTTGTCTTTTCAGTCAGGTACTTTCCCCGAACTTGTATCTACAGACTGTCGACGGCCCGACATTACAGGTAAGGAGTGCGAATGTTCGCGAACAGAAAAACCAGGATATAAAGATGCCAAGCACGTCCGCCCGGCCCGGGATCCGCAGTTAAAAGGGGATTATGAGCCGAGTGGCCAATAACGCCGCATCACGTGCCGCCCGCCTTGTAGCAAGGAGCCTGTCGATAATCCCCGGCGGACAAGGCTTAGCCTGCTATGGACAGACGAGCTAAGTATAATTAGGCGTCGGCTTCACTGATTGGCTACTTTATTTATCCAATACTTTAAGATGGCAATTCGAATAGACGCAATTGACATGATATCCCAACAAAACAGACAAGACCAGTCACACGACAAATTCAATCAGACCGTATCGAATGTGCGACGTCATCCCTACAATTTCTGCGATTGGAAACAGTTTTACAAGCAATAAATTCTTGCAACCCGCGTCGGTGGGTACAACATTTATTAGCTACAATCCAGATTAGATTAGCGTTGCATCCCTCTGCCGACCGGCGCCCTAGGGACCAGAAATTTGTCCCAGTAATGTGGCCACGCGCCGAACTAATTCGATGGAGTCCCGACCCTTCCTCTATGTGACTCGAATGTCGTCTCGCCACTGTTTCATTTTAATTGAATAGTTGCCGAGGGTGGCGCCGTTGTTTTCCTAAAGATAACTTTATAGTTGCTCTGCATAATTGCTCTTCGTGTCGCTCTAATTTGTAACAATTTCGCAATCTGTCACGCTTTGTCTATTTCTCTTAAATCACTGGCACGGGCCGCTCGTAAAAACAACTGCTTCATTGAAAACTTTTATGAAGAACACAGTAGTTCTCGTATTAGTTTAACAAACCTTTAGATATTTTGCAAGTAATAACACTAGGGTATGCTTGAGATCTCTCCAAGCTACCTAAAATTAATACCTAAAATTAATGATGAGAAGAGTTCCACTGTACAATTCATTCAAGTCCATCATCACACCCTCGACCCTAAGTGGCATCTATACGACTAGTCAAAACTAATCACATACTTAAACCCAAATAGGTAGTAGGAGTTTACCATTTAGCCACTGAAAAGTTCTATTCCTTCATTATTGTTTCGGCGACCTTAATATACCTATTACTTCGAAGTCATCAAAAAGGATGTTAAAATATTCAGTGTCCAGCTGATAAAACCGTCTATTAGTTTTAATAGATTTTTATTATCACTTATAAGTGGATAAACCCAAAACTCCAACAAGAATTTGCAACCCATCAAAGTTTGTAGCAAGGTGGGGTACATAGCGCCATCTAGTAGCATACATTTACAATTCGCGAACCGGTTAGTTTACCCGTGAACCGATATTGAGAATTGTATCTATAATGAAAATGTTTTGCTCTGTTTTGAATGTGTGTTCATTGGTATTTAAAAGAAACTTGTTAATGCTAATTTTGAATCCCAGAAAAGTGATGCTACTACTTTTGCCTTTTTCCTTTCCGTACCTAATTTCCCTCTAAGATTAAATTTAATTAGAAATTGTACCTAATTAAGTAAATTGAGTAACTAAACGCAAGTCTGCAAGTCCCTTTTAGGTACCTACTCAATGGGAAACACCATAATTATCGGAAACAGTTTGATTATTTGTATTAAATAGAAAAGATGCATTCAAGACCAAATAGATTTTTCTGTCTAACCTTTATTTCTCAACGCAGGGTTGTGGCATGTTCTTGTGGGAAGGGTGAATGCTACGTTAAATATTTGAGGCGACCACCTTGGTCTTAATGAGTACCGTGTCTCCCGTATGACCTCATGTTATAGAGATTTTCTTCTGTTTGAGGTTTGATATGGGTGTCAATGGGTTGCAGTGACCACTTAACATTAGTTTATTTAGTCATTAATGATAAAAAAGAAAAAGGTTCTATCTTAGAGTAGGCCTTGTAGTATAATAATTGTTAAAAAGTAGTACATAGATATTATGTACAGACTCGATATTTTGACCTTTCTTACCATTTAAATTCATACCAATACATAATTCTTTTATAATGGATGTTAAAGGAAATATAGATAAATAAAAATAAAACAAAACAAAACTATGTTAACAAACATTTAATTTTGTAATCTTTATCAATATATTATCTTTAATAACTATAATTTAACTACGGAGTAACGGCATCGTTACTTCTATGTGTGTTTACTTTTAGATTATTCTCCAAGGAATAAGTTTATAACACAGACATTAAATATAATTTCTACAATTATTTAATTATAACTTATGTTACTACAAACGTCTAAATCCCCTAGAACATTATGTTTTCTTTTGTATTGCACATTTTACCTAATCGAAGAAATTATTTTTTTAATAGTACACAATGTCAACACCGAACGAAATGGTAGACGAGTATATTATTATGAGTAAAAGTAGGTAGAGTCTACCAAAACTTCGCATCCAAAGTCTTCATCTAAATTATGTTCTACAGCAAAAACATGAACGTCAGAAACCATCACTACTAGACAAAATTATTAGGAACATAATACAATATTATTTTAACAATAATTACAGTCTTAAAATTATATTTAAATATATTATTTTACAGTATAATACAACGGCGGTTTCCCAGAAGCATCGGCGCGGACACAACCGCAAATAAACCGTACAACGAACGACATTCAGCATAAGAGTTTGACATGAGTCCGTCTAAAACACTTGAACTTTCAAAGTCTAATACAGCACCAATCGGCATAACTAAACATGTTCAAAGCGCTTCTCAAAATTTCTCTCTTCTGGGGCTGATGGCTTCTCAAGAACTATTTACCATCTTTCATAAGTAAATTACTGTTCTATTTATACTATGCCACGTGCGTGCGAGATCTCTTGAAGTGTTTACTCGATTAGTCACTAAGTGGGGCTGTGGGGAGGGTGGGGGGGGTGGGAGGGGTGCGGCGGGAGTGGGTGAGGGCTGGCGTCCCTTAAGGAGTCCGGTGAGGATCCTGGAGATGCTCTTTGTGGAGGATACGGCGAGAACCGATGTTGGGACAACGACGTGGCGGGTACTCCTCCAGGATATACCGGCCGAGGCAGCTGTAACCCCGAACCAGAGGCTAAATGTTGTTGTGCTAACAACTGTGGAGCTAGACACGCCCACTGTCCCCATAGAGCCGCCGCTGGAACCCCATACAACGGATAAGCTGCCCGAAGGAACAATTGCGAACGAGCCGCCAATATTGCTTTCTCTTCTAGTGTCAAGTTGTTGTTGTGCTGATCCAAGTCGAAGGGCCGTAATGGAGAACGCAGATAGTGCTGCTCCGCCAACATCGACTCCATCGTCTCCCTGAAACGAGTAACAGTTATTTTTAATACAAATGCCACTTTTGAGAATACTTCAATAAAAATAATGTGTCATGATCTACCTATGAGCGGCACTGAAGCGCGCATCTTCGGGGAAGGCTGACGTTCGTTCGTGCTCTCCCGTGATATAGAATCTCAACAAACAAACAAATGCAAAATAAAATATTTGAGTTGCCAAACACACGGACAAGTTGCCGATGATCGATAGCGTGCGCTAATGACCTCGGCAAAGGAAAGTAAAAAACAATGTGAATCGAGTGCTCCGGAGTGAGTTTCAAGAAAAGGCTGATAAAATTATAAATGACGGAGAGCAAACGTTATGTCAGCCAGTGCGTACATTTATCTCGATTCGATTGGCTATGAGGCAGCGGATAGAGACGTAATTGAGCACACTCAGGCATCAATCAGTGTCGCTCGCGTTTGTTTCTGAGAGCGTGTCCAATGCACGATTAGAGAACGCAGATACTAAATTCTGTCATAGCCGTAATGAGGCCTAATGAATGCCCATGTTTGCCGCAATGATACATGATGGCTGATTATAACAAACTAATATGCGTTTATAATTCTAATTTATTGCCTGGCGGCTCGAATCTATAAATTTCTTTTCTGAATCTTGAATAATATTTTCTCAGATATGATTGTCCATAGAAGTGAAAAGTTGGACTGTACATAAAATAAGAAGATACATACCTCTCAAACTCAGTGAGACGTGAAGAGTCGCGGAATCCCTTCGCGAATGGATTACTGTCGATTTTGAGTTTCGTGATCTGAAACAAACGATATACCAAGTGTTATTGTTTGGTTGTAAATGCGTTATAAAATCATACTTAAAATACATTTATTGTAATCGTTACAAAATAAGATACGGATATTTTATGTACCTTTTGAAATTCAATGAAGCGCTTAATGCAAAATGTCCTCAGAATGCAGGCAGAATTGAGTCGATGGACCCATAAAGTGCATGTTTGATTTAAACGCGGATCGAGGTGTTAAAAAATGTGTTTGGCAGCGGAGGCAGGTCGGTGAGAAATCGGCGCCGCGTGGGGCGCTCCCGCTGGGACTTTGCACAATTTGTGAATAAATATTTACGACAAATCTGTCACAAAACCTGTTACAATTAAAGATACGCTCGCTCACTTAATAATCGATTTGAATGCGATGGTAACTATTGTGGTTAATGTCTAAACTAAGTGAAGCTTACGAGTATTTAATAGAAGTTGTTTTTTCATTTTTTCGGCGAAATGATTATATTAATATGCTCAATCCTAATTTCATTAATCAAGAATAACGCTTTTAAAATTTGGTAATAAAAACCGGAACCTTCCATGTATGTTAACTCTATAGGCAACACGTAAATATGATTGCATCAATTCGGACTACAGACGACATTATCCTTGCAAAATGAGCAGCTCAATTGCAACCGTCTGGGTATTTGGCAAGTGTAAACTAGGCATTAGAGCGGATTGCAATAAACAAGTCATCGGGCAGGTCTCGCGCGCGTGTCAATCTTTCAGCGGAGCGCACGGCGGCACTCGGCGACGGTAATTATCTGCCGATTGAGCACTCTCCGCTCATCTGCCTCACCTGACACACCTACCTACGCGCACATAATTGCAGGTATTTTGACAACTTCGCACTAGCCCAGTCATTTGGGACAATGACCCGACGAATGAAGCCGGATACCACGCTAATGATTCGCACTACCTACTGATCGCTCGCTAACAATTCCTGAGCACAGATTGTCTCGCACTTATTTGACTGATTTATTAAAGAATTGATGCTGCGACTATTAGATGCGTATTTTTCGTGTAAAAATATTTATGTACGCGTTTGATGTGCGTGTCAAAGGAACGCGTTAATCTACGAAATGTCTTGATAAACTTCTCTGGCAGCATTGTGGCGGATCAAAGAAAATAATAAACAGAACAAAATATTGACCGCGCCGTGACAAGTCTTCGGTTTGCGGTGAATAATATCCAGCCTGCTGTCATTATTTACAGTGTACCGAAATAGAACGCGGATCTAAGAAGGAATCATGTCATGCGTTTTTTCTCTAATGGCGAGTTGGATAAGCTATTGTGTCTATATTTAACTAAGAAATCTTAAAATGTTAATGTGTCACTATGTTTTGATAAAAAATTGATGCAAGTCACATATCTTTGTGTGACTTGTGCATTACATTAGCTACTGTGAATATCATTTCCGAGATGTAGAAAACAATGCAGTATCATTTCCGAGACTTGCAAGACAATAAGCGCGCTAACTCGACTGGGAGTGGGCAAGTTGTCCGAGCGAACATGACAAGCGACTTCCTCCCCTTAGCCGCGGTCGCGGTCGGTCGCGGTCGCCGGAGGGATGCAATGTCGGGGTCAGCTACTTACGCTTGCACACCCACCTGGCGAGCGCCATTGACTACAATGGTCGCTCGTCGCGCCTGCGCTTGACGTAATGAGTGCGACCACAATGCTACTAACTGACAATATTGACGCATTATACATTATGTATGCGAGGCCGTGCTGCGTAATTGTTTCCTATGATGCTCATGTTTGTTTTGTTGCTATCTACATAACTTTTAATAGGGATCCTTTACAAACACAGAATATTAAGTTTGCGACACTTGTTTAGAAATTAATTTCAATCTCTCACAAGGCTACCGTGAAAATATTTAACAAAGAGTGATATAAGAATAATGAATGGATCGCGTTCCCGCTACCGACGTTTATTAGATTTAGTACAAACATAAGGACGAGGCGTGTCAAAACAACCTAATTTAAGTATCAACAAACGTTCGCCTTGGGCGGCGGGCCGCTGCCGCTCACTGACAACATTAAAGGCGCCTTAATGACATTATTCCCGGGCGGGAAACAAAAAACCCCACAAAAAAGCGTCAAGGAGAAAGAGAAATGAGTGTTGCGCCGGCGCAGCTTCGCCAGCAATGCAACATGCTCTCATTATTTGGGGTGGTGATGTATTGTTTATGAAAGTAAGCGACACGTACCATCACTCCACGGAATTTTGTTCCTAGTTTTAAAGAAGATCCGATTCAATTAAAATCATTAAACTATTCAAAATTAATTAAAGAAAATAGCGTGGCTGAGAGCTGTCTTCGATAAATACTAATCAAAAATATTAGCCAGTTTTCAGATTAATTGTCCCGAGATGAATCTACAAGGAAATATATTATAATAATAAAGATACATAATGGAGTATCGGGTGTCGTGTAAACGCTGTTACGGCGACGGGACACGACAGGGACACGTTGAAGAATAAATAAATGTCACGTTAGCGGCGCTCCCGCTACGTGTCTCATTGATTGACGCAGGGCCGCGACGAGCGACGGTACACAAATAAATATCAATATGCAAGTCGCTACATTTACTTTTCTGCTACTAAGTACTACTTTCTGCTGCCTTTTATAATGTTTTATTAATTACAATATCCATTATGTGTGTATATATAAGTATATTTATTATAGGTGTCCGTCGGAATGGCCGGTCACTACCCATATTTTACATCGGAATAATTACTAAAAGTTGCATAGTACCTAGTAGAATTAGTTCAGTTGTTTCTTATACAAGGGTGAGTAGCAACATGATTTTATATACATGAAATTAAACTTTTTTGAGTATTTATTGGAGTCAACCTAACTTTATATAGAAGATTAGATAGAAGAAACTTTAGATATAATATAAGAGAAATAAACGAAATAATTTTTAAGGATTTAATATAAAATCAGAAGTCACCAATGTTACGATTATTTCCGATCTAAAATCTATCATCTTCATCAAGTATTTCGAGCAATTCTAAACTCTCACTAATCGTGCCGACCGAGAGAATGAATGAAATCGAGTACAGGTTGTACAAATCTTCTGCGATCTCCGCTGCAACCTGCATAACGATGCGGCTCATCCACATTTGTCGTATACAATTAGAGCTGTAAAAGTAACGAAAAATCGGGTTTGTGTTCGGTGCTATAACAATTAGTACTCGTTACTATCGTATCGTTACTCGTTACTTTTTACTTACGACATAACACAGATCAATCCGTTCCAATCTCAAACTTTTTCCAAACTAAACAATTTATTTAATAATATACTAAAAAACTATGCGAGTAACGATACAAGAACATTCGTAATTACCGTTTCGTTACTCGGTACGAGACGGCGTACTCGTTACTCAGTAACGAATACGGTTTGTTACAGCTCTATTTACAATAATAATATCAAGTTCGTTTTTAAGGCTCTCTTCACCTTCAGAATCTATTCGAAGCTGTCTTGTCTTTATATTTGTATTAACTTACAGCTGCATAAGGTCGTAATCATTTGAATATTAGTTTATATTTAGTGCTTCTGGTGTTTCTGAATTAAGCCTTGTCAACAGGTCTCGCAAAGGCCCCACCGTAAGTATTAGATCCAGCTTACACTCATGACCGCGGTTTTGGCTGAACACTCTGAGGATTAATGAATAGGCAATTTGCCACATTATAATAGAAGATATTCCCGTAAAACATTTACGTTGGACGATAGTACGGAAAATTCACTTTGACACATGTCATGTCGATTTTGAAACGATCATATTCATAGATTATTACGAACTCTATGATATTAATATATCATAGAGTTCGTAAAGATATCTAAAGACTCTATGATATTAATATTTCATAGAGTTCGTAAAGAATTAAAATAAATAAGTATTATTAATGTTGATTAGTTTATGTAGGTAATATTAAATTAAATAAAAATAATGGATACCTACCTTAGGTATAGGTACATATATATAAATATTATGTTTTTATTGAATTAACGTTAAAATTGTTGACACATTTGCAGTGAATTTGTCATTTGAATAATTAAAAGTTGAGAATGCAAGTATAATAAAACGTAGTACTTCTGTGGTGGCTGGGTGCGCAGACGCAATAAATTCAGGCGGGCCGCACACGACGGCTCTGCGTGACGTCACACCTCGCGTGATCGATGGCGGAGGGAACGAGATCACGCTAGCCTTTCCACCACCTCTGCTGCACGAAAGAGCAGGACGCACGACCAATAAATAATTTCATGTTAAATTATTTTAAATCCTCTCATAAGCAAGTACGTTGACTTCTTGTATTTTTGAGTTATGTCGGTTTCGTGTTATCGCGCCATATTATTTGTTATAGCGAACGGATGCTGCGACACTGAAGTTTTTATACAAATCCTTTAACTTGTCTTTCATGCCAATAATTTGCCTCAGTGTATCATAAAGATTTTCACACGTTAACTAGTTACGAAAAATGCAGGTTTAGTAGTAACTTTAAACGTAAAGCGCGAATACGAGTACTTATGAAAAAGGAAACTTGCGTAACGGATACGTTGACAAATATAAAAGGATCATATTCGTAAGAATGAATCGATTATTTGAAGAAAAAAGAAGAGTCATGGGAGGCCAGAGGCGCGAGGTGCGGGAGGGACACCCAAGACACCTGACCGCAGCCATTTTGGCCCGTGAAATATGTTTATTTGTCACTGTTCTTTGTTATTGAAATTGTGTTTGCCTTTACTCCTTCTTTATATTGTTCGATTATGTCGGAGTAGAACTCGTTTGTGAACGTTCAATGTGAGAATAGGCTCGCATTGGAGATTTTATAATATTGATTGTTGATACTGAGAAATGAGAAATAAATTTCAATTAAGCAGCTATTGAGGCGTAAACGCATCTACCTTCCAGTGGCAAGGCGCAGTTATTTCCGTGATTATCTCCTCAAACTGTTCTGGTGCCACGGCATGACTAACCAAAATAGTGGCACGATTTCTCTAATCGTTTCATTCTGTTATAAGAGGTCGTATGAATAAAATTTATTTACTTGTGGATTGTGGATTACTTATACCTTCACGTCAGTACTCAAGAGCCGTAAATATTGGTAAACAGGAAGCAATAACTTAGGCTGAAAAGTAAAACCAAAATATAGGTATATCTGGATAATTGCACTTTTAAAGTAAAATACTTACTTTTTACTTTTTTTTTCTGACTCGAGTAAAACCAATAGTAACGAGTACCTAATAGTAACGAGTAGAATAATAACGGGTACCTCCCTACCTATTTGAATGCTGACTACAGATATGCTAACAACTTATAAATGAGAGATAAATAATGTTTATACATTTTTCGGATATCACAGGCAATCACGGCAGGTTGCCATCCGCGAGATTTTTTCGTCGGGGCTTGTCTCCGCGGACCAATCAATCATAACAAATTCACAAGTCATCGGCTATTAAAAAACGCATTGTGTGCATTGAGGATGCGTTAAGTCTAACAAACATTGTCACCTCGCTTCGAGTGGAATTCCAGACAAAGGATTGTTCACAAAACGAACGGCACGACATCGTTGTGGTGGGTGTAAAAATGTTGAATATCGAAGCAGGTCGGCCTCGGCGCTTTCCCGGGAAACCGCCCCGCGGCGCGGCGCAGGCGACGCTTCGTCTCACACGGTGCTACCCGCACAAAAAACACTATTCACATTTTTTTCTCTCCACGATTTTATCTCGTCTTATATCAGCATCACGGTATGATAAAGCACCAATAATGATGTTTCATTTTGAATCGATTTAACAAACATCGCGCACGTAAAATGAATGCAAGAATGTGGTGACATTTTTTTCTGTTTTCTTATCGAGATAAATATTTGTTTTAATAGCGGCATTGATAACTGATATACAGCGTTTTTCGTGGGTTGCACGCTAGTGCACTTTTTATAAGTTTATAATATCAACAAGATGTATCGGTGGGCGCGCAGGTGCAAACATGCTAAGTGTGTTCTTATTGTTGTAAGGGATTGGGTTATCAGTGACACTATCTCCGGCGTTCGACAAATGTTTTAGCTGTCAGAATTGTGACGTCAGCCAAATCGGGCCGAGCGCTGCGCCAGCGCTGCCTCGTCTCTTGTCGCGATCAGAGAGCCGATATCGCGTTCTTTACATTTTAAGGTAGTTAACTGAAGCATTTTAAAAGTTATGTACCGTCGTTTCTTTTTCAAAACGGACACGTAATCTTGCATGTCAAATGACGTGAATTGACAATAAACGTCGTCTTAAAATTGACTGTAAGTTGGTTTTGTAAGTAACATTCATTGAGATTTAATATTGGTGTGGATGTTTACTTCTAACTAAATTGACGATATTCGCGTGTATTCTTCACTTACCCCAATCAGAATCAAATCAGCATGGATGTCGTAGGTAGATTTATCAATTATATATAAATAAATATATTATTGCTCCACAGTTGAGATATTTCCAAAATCTTATTATTTTTCAAACCAACATTTTAAAAAATACGTTTAGCAACAATGTATGTAGAAACTCATACGACTATTAACGATGGTGGTACCATTAGGCGATAGTAATAAATCTAGTGGGCTGTTAGAATCAATAGATATCAATTGCTGGACTCGGGGGACTAATTCTAATGCACGGCTGTCCTCGCCGCCTAATATGTACCCGGGACAGTGGTATTAGAAATGAAGCTCGTATTGGATGATATTATTTACTATACGTAGGGCTCAATCTTTTTAAAATGTGCGTAGGTAGAGCAGTCATAGTTTAGTGGTTGAATTTTGGTCTACCTATTATTTCGTTCGATTCCATCCCAACATACGTCTCTTTTAAATTATGTATGTGTTTCGTATAAATTATCCTTTCATTGACGGTGAAGGAAAATGTCTTAAAGTCGCCTTGCTTGAGAGTTCTCCATAATGTTCTCAGGAGGCATGAGAAGTGCGCAGCCCCTCCTTGGCCATCGTGGTGAGCTATGGCCTAATACCTATTACTCATATTTGAGGGGACCCGTGTTCAGAACATTTTTATAATTTAAATTTAAAAAAAAGTTGATATTACTAAAAAAACTGGTACCTACACAGCGACCTAATCTTCAGTAATTCGGACACAAATATAGATAATTACAATTTAATTTGCATATTCTATCAGTTGAATGTGGTAATAGCACGAACGAAAGCACAGTCGTGTAAACTTTAAAGGGACACGAAACGATACAGCTAATTAGCGAGCGAATGAAGATTTATGTGGCGCGTTGTCGATATAAAGTAACGCTTCCTTTATGAACCTCAAAACGTCCTAATTACTGTGCGGAGGAACAAAACGAGGAGGCGAGGCGCCCGAACGCGTGTGTGACAGAGAATTAATTGGTCGTGGCGACACATGCCGCGGTTGCGGGCGAACACGGGTGGCCTTTGCGGAGCGGGCGTATAGGTACCCCCTAAAGAAGACCTTTTAAACAAGCCTGTAAGTCTATCCCTACAACCAATACTAATTATATTCGTAAAAATCCGCTTAGCTTGAGGATATGTGGATGCCGGAAATATTTTGGCAACGGAACAACATGTGAGGCAAAAAATCTGAAAATAGGCAATGTGCTAACTAAGTAGATAAATAGATAGAGGCAATGAGAGAAGTAGTATCGATAAAGAATGATGATGTTAAAATTACTTGGATATTTGATAAAGCTCAAATGAATTCTGCTGAAACTAATGTAAATTTTCAAAGTACTAACACTTCGTGTAAGGATAAAACAAGAACTACAGAGATGCCTAAACGTTTGTGTGACGCAGAATTAATTGCTCGTAGCGACATTCGCGGACGAGCGCATGTGTACTCAACGGAGCGGGCGACACAGCGGATAGAGTCTAGCACTGTGTACGAAGGCTTTATGAACCTGAAAAGTCCTAACACTGCTAGAGTGGATAAAACTAGCACCAGTGAGAGACCAAACGCATGTGTTCCAGAGAACTTACAGTTTGTTGCCAAATGGGAATTGGTGTGAATGGCCGAATAGCAAGACGTAATAAATGGCATAGTAGGTATCTAGAACAAAATTCAAGTTAAATTTGAAAGAAATCAAATTAATATTTTTGGGTTTAAAATATACTACGAACTTACTCGTACCTACTTACGTATAGGTACCTAATGGACAAATATGTAACGACAGACGATAAAACAATTCCAGTGTCATCAGTTGATTCTGGTGTCAGTTTCAGCTAGTGAACAGACTACCTACATGAAAAGCATTAGCAAAAATGTTACGTTAAAGACAATAGTCAGACATAGTTTTATATTTAGCGTAGGTGAAAACTAAAATCGTCACCGTCGAGCACGCGTCAACCGCACCGTCCGTCAGTCGTCGAAGGCGACCGCGTGTGGCCGCTTGATAGACAAAAAATTATGTGCCACCTCCCTTTGTTCACACTGGACATACCTTTCGACGAGATGCAATTAGTGACACAGAAATAGTACCCGTCGATAGTCAGTCGACAACACGGCGCGATTTCAAACGCTTGGTCCTCTGATCTATTTTCGAAATCAAATGATACGGGCAAGAATAGGACGCGGGGAGCCAATAAAACGTCTCTTACGTTGTTACGACTTATTTATGTGCATATCGATAGTGTGTAGAATGTCGATCGCTCGAAATTCACGATAGGTACTCACCAGCTGATTCTGGTATGCCGTGACCGCTGTGAACACGCACTCAGGGAAGATGAACGTCTTGAACTCCTCTTGTTCGAGGTCGGTGATCGGGGCGTTAATAGCACCTTCCCGTCGAAGCACCAAGTGTATGCGTGGTTGGTACTTGTGCATTGAGTTCAACACCAACTAGAGGGAAACGGAATTATTGTTTACTTGCAATCGAACAGACAAAAAAATTATCGTCATAACGTTTTTTCAACCAAATGTACGTTTAATTTAAACTAATTTACACCAGAATTGCCTAACTCTAACTGTACCTATTGCCTATTGCTATTTATTATGCAACGTTTACCAAGTGCCAGGGAGAAGTTCTTTTTATCAGACAATAAATAAAAATGGTCGCCTCAAATAAAGTCTCTGGCATCCTTCACTTGCTTCAGGGTGGCGGTGGAACCCTGCCAGAAGAACTGTACAAGTTCTACCATCTCTCAAAATGATTACCTGTCCGTTCTTGTCCATCTCGTTGTTGGTGAGCTTGACCTTCTCGAAGGAGACGACCTGCTTGCGCAGCTGGTC
>DWAV01000912.1:0-15701 GCA_018231305.1 Noctuana lactifera
TGTTGCATACCTTGGTCATGTTGGTGCCAGCGGCCGCGGAACGCGAGAGAAGGTTGGAAGCAGCGCCTGCAGCGAGTCCAACGCTTGAAGCTGCTATATTCAGCCAACTACCACGTGCTTCACCGTCCGTTGGGCTGATGCTCTACAATCAACAATCTTTATGACTAGTTCCCGATTTTACTTGTCTACATTTTAAATTAGTAAAATAATTGAGTGTTGTTTATACCTGTTCATGCACACTTCTATCATGCAAATGAAGAGATGACCTCACAAGGCCATATATCCCAGTAGTGACGGTAGCAATGGTGGCACCCAGTAACACTACAGGCCCCACAGGCGTGAAAGCAGCAACTCCTAGAACACCAACTGCTCCAATAGATGCTATCGTACTGGCCGTATCTACTGAGCTTAGTACTCGCGCCTTCAGACCCAGTGTTGGCGTTGGGGCTACAGTCAGTTTAACTGCAAATGCTTCATCTCCCTGTAATATAATTGTTTCGTTGTAAATTTTTAGAAAACCTTATTTTAAATAGCAAGCAAGCGTGCAGGCCTCATGTTGAATGGGCATTGCAATCCATGGATACCCACATCCTACCTCAGGAGGGAAGTCCTATTTAAGATAAATGTAAAGGTTGCTACTCACCCCTGTGAGAAATGGATCAATTGTTCATCAACTACCTACTTCGTTGTAAAAAAAACCCACGAAATCACATTTAATTTCTTACCTCTATGATTGTTCCTTTATATTCTCCATTTTCAGGTACAATAATAACACATTTGGGAAGAGTGTTGTTAGTTAAGAATGAATTCCAATCATGGTAAACTCTTGCGTTTTCATCAATATACACTCTACATGATTTAGCTGCAATAACAACCAGTTTAATTTGTTATTTTGTAAAAATGATTTATACCAACTATAAAACAGTAAGAGAGAGAGGGAAAGAGAGGGAGAAGAATATTAGAAAGTTGATCATAAAAATTCTACAATATTTAAACTCAAACATAGACTCAATCATTATAACTAACGTTACGAAAACAACGAGTTTGCAAATTTAAATTTAGGTATATGGTTTTCTCATTAATGCCATAGTTAGAACTGGTCTAAATTTAAATACGGGAAGCACTAGCTTTCAAAAACGATTAAACGAAAGAATTATCAACATCACCAAAAATATAAAAAAAATACATTCAAATTGAGAACCTCTTTCTTTTTTGAGGTTGGTTGAAAAGCAACAAACATTCGAATCTGACTCAGTACTTATGATCACTAACTACTAGACTAAAAGGCCACTCACCTCCTACAGTTGTCGGTATACATTTTCTGACACTAAACACAGCAGTACACCACATCTCAGTGTCAGTTCTCTGATGAAGGTCCACCCAATAGTTTGATGGCTCTAGCTGGTAGAACTTTACAGGTTTTGGTCTTGCACACACTACTAGTAATACTGATATGAAAATATCGTGATCATTTTGAGAGTATTTACCTGGAATAGAAATAAAAGAATTTTATTTTATTCTTTATGGTCATCTAAAGTACTATGTTAGTCTGAAGTAGAGTCTGTGGCAGGATGACACCTCCCTCGGCCCACTAAATATCTACACATATAAAATGCTTTGTCCTGAATGATTGACTGTCGGATCCATGCACAGCCTAAACTGCTGATCATAGAGACCAAAAACTTGGAGGGTGTATTCTTTGTATGACATAGGCATCCATTAAGAAAGATTTTCCGAAATTAGGTGTAGCTTATGGGTGTTAAAAACGGGGGCAAACTTTGTATGAAACAATGTGTTTGTATGGATCCCTCGGTCCAATTAATTATGAAATCCACCTAGACGTGGTATTACTAGACGAAGTCATGGGCATAAGCTAGTAATCAAATAAAATTGTAAAAGCTTACTTTGTTCACACACTTTCTCATACACTTTCATAACTTGTTCTTTCTGTCTAGATGTGTAACCTTCAAGGTGTACATCTCTATTCTCGCTGCCTTCAAGTGACACAAGATCTCCTTCCGAGCTGGGACATCCAAATAAGGCAAATGCTATGTTTTGTAGTAAATACTTTCTATTACTTCTATCATACCTGTAACAAAAAAAATTCTTTATATAGCAAATTATTAGCAGGCATGCAGGACACCTACTGTTAAGTAGTGATTGCAACCCATATATATTGAAACACAAGCCCCGCTGGTATTGTCGATTACATGTGATTTCACTGGTTGAGCAGCCTTGGGCACAGTTGGTACTCAAATTGCTGTCCATTACGGACAAATTTCATGCACGCTTCCAAACTTCGGAGGTCATGGACGTTGGTCACGGTTGAAATAGACAAGTCCTTTAACATGGTTCAAAGCCTTTCCCTCCATTTTATCACTATGCAGCCTGCTTTTACTCTATTTAGCCACTATTTGGCCCTTATGGCAAAGGATTCTCACTGCATCGTAGCCTATTTCAGAGACCTCATGCTATCCAGCGACAGGGGTTCTTTGCATACTCTTCATCCTCTATGTATCTGGTCGTTGTTTATCACACAAGTATATCCTAAACCAGGGTTAACCTTTCCAAACCTCTAAACAGAAAATGGTCAGGGTAATCGCCTATTAACAATGTGGACTATGTAGGAACAAAACTTACTTAACCCAATCACACTCTGGGAGGTTCTCGAAGTATTCTTGTTGTATCTGAACCGGGGACATGATTTGAGATTGTGAAATACCATAATCACCGTCGATAAAGTTTTCGGGTGGAACTAATGGTGAAGTATTTTCAAGTAGCGCTCCGCTCTTTTCAACTGCCATATTTACAAGAATTTGTAACTTATTTTAATAATTATGAAGGGAATTAACTGCTCTGCACATAATAATACGCAACAGTTAAGTACAAAACTTAGATTTGACCACAGAATTAGATTTATAACAACACAACACAACAGTATTTGTATTTGACAGCTGGCGGCTGAAATCACTGAAATGAGATGAAAAATGGTATTTATGTAATGAAGGAGAGGAATGGAATAGATGAATGACGGATGTCATGTAATGGAATATTTTGCTTTGATATTGACATAACAAAAATGACGTAATTTAGTGATGTTACCAATAAATTCGATAAATTTAGTAGTGGTACGAGAGCCATGATTATTGTATGTATAGTGAAATTTGTGTATTGTTGCAACTAGCAGTTTGATGCAGTTAGATAGCTTTTGAGGCCTAAATTTGGTACACATAATATACATTTTTGTAATTATGAGTTTGACGAATAATTTTAAGAGCGTAAACGAGTTTTAGTACATATTTGAAATGGTACAAGGAATAGGAAAACGGTTATAGTCCGGGTCAATCCGCTTTAAGTGGTGGCGTATGCAAAAGATCAGGGTTAGTTAGTAATTTTTGGATTTTCGGTCCAAACTAAAGTAATAAATTTATTTAATAGGTCTACCAATACCTACTGTATAAATATAAAATGTATTTAAATAAAACCTTGTTTACATTATAGTACATGTTAATTAATGTCGCTGCTTGCATATTTTTATGGTACGGTGCCAATAAATTGAATATTAGGCACATCACTAATTAGATAATTTCTTATGGTCAGGGATTTTTAAAAACTTGGTGTTGCCATAAAAGAAATCTGGTATGGTAATTGGTACTGAAAAGCTATGGTTAATAATGAAAGTGCGAGACTGTACCGTGAGCGCCTTCTGGAACGCACAGTACGTACCGCTTACGTAGTACATCAGTCTGAAGCTCTATCACGAATAATAAAGAACTACGTGAAGTAATCGAGTTACGTACCTAATGTCACTTTTATCCATACGATTTTTAGTTCTTGATACACCCGATACGGAGCGCTGTTCAAAATCCCATACAAAATTTAACTGTTAGGTAGGTAGGTACTACTCGATGACGGATTTGTAAGTAAAATGTTCTTGATAGGGCTACAGTACTGTGGTACCGCTAGAGGCTAGATAAGTTAAATCATAATTATGATGATGATTGATAGGTCTTCGAACATCGAAGATAATAATAATATTATCTATTATTTAGATAGGAATAAAAAATTTGAAACATTTACCTTTTTTGTAACAAAGCTGCGGAGAGTACTGTAGTAAGAGTGTAGACACACAATGGAAACAATTATTATTTTAATGTTACTTCTATTTGTTGCCCAATCTTAACAACATCAACGATGTAGAAAATATAGGGAGTAGGTATGGAAAGTATGGAAACTGACACTTCAATACCATGGTATTGCTGGCTTGGCTACAATTACTACCTACCTACCTACTACCTAATCCTACTAGGTACTATCCTAATAACTACTTAATACTACCAGAAAAAGGTGGCGTACCTATTTAGGACGAAAGTAGGCATTGGTACACAAATCATGAAGTTCATTGACAAAAACATTGTAGATATTATCGTAAATGTAGACATTGGTAGGGGCGGAAAAATTTGAAACAGCCTACTGGCTAGGAAATTGAAACATTTCTTTCCCTCCTTTCCATCACAATCGAATCACGTTTTCCAATTTCTTGTCACTTCTGTCCGACCACCGACCACAGATGTTTGTTATTCGGAACGAATTCGTTTTTCAAATCTGATTACCCGCCAACAGCAGCTCAAGCTCGAACTAAATATTCCACACAACACACACTGTTTCATACGTTACATTCTTGTTTGCGCAAGTGATGGATTTTTTTCGTTGCGCTTCTATTAAAGGCCGCGTCCGCTTATTGAATTCATCATGAGAATATTCTATTTATTTTATCTGCTAGTTAAGTAAAGGTACATAATAATCTAGCAAGTAGATCCAAGAATTTTTACTGTTAAGTGTTAATAATAAAAAACCTTCCTTTTTATTTTTCCTATCAGACATTGATGTACTTTTTAAAGTAGGTAGGTATATAGGTACTTCCCCATTCTTTCATAGCAGTGAGACTGTACCGTTGATAATGACATTTATTACGAGTAAGCCGGTTTTGTTAGGTATATTATATTATTTGTAGTGATACTCACGAAACGTTTAATAATATTAAATTCCTCAACTAAAAAGTAATGAAAACGTATTTTAAGACTATAAACGCGGATCTCCGCACTGCTGTACTAAAAGCATTTACAGGCACGAACGCTGAAATTGAGCCGAGCTCTTAAGCCTTTTATGAGCTGACGTGTTTCTTAAAACAATTACTGAAGCTTCACGCCAACGAAATAGCATTGGAAGTTTTCTCAGTGGATCAGCATTCCCCGCTTCGTTGCAGATTAGTAGAACTACTTCGTTAATGTTGTTTTAGTATTAATATTCACGGACGGGTAACGGTTCAAAGGAGTTAAGTAACATTAATGCAAATTAGAATTAGGCGTGATAGTAAATACTTACAAATTTAAGTAAATAAACATTATCTAATAAATTAAGTTTTTTTAGAAATAAAGAAAAATTTAAATCTTCATGTAACGCATACTTACTACCGTTTTTCCTTTTCCGAATAGGGCATTTTCATAATAGGGTCTATCACGAATAAGTGTCCTTTTACAACAACGCGAATAGGTCCCATGTCGACTAACCTCAATTTTTATTCAATGAACTTACTATTATAAGATTTTATTTAAATTTTTATTTGCAAGCGGTGTAAAATAAAGAATTTCAATCGATTAATTCATTCATTCATATATCTTATATAGCATATAACTTGCGTGTTGTATGAAAATTAATGAAAATACTAAAAACACTAAAGACTATAAGTTTCCTTCCCCAACCATCTTGGCGGGTATTATAAAAACAAACTTGTATCATATTTCAGAAAGATGGCGCTCTCCTGAATAACAAAGCGACAAAATTTATTACTCAATGAACAGTGAATTTATATTTCTCACGAAGATTCCCCCTCGAGAACTTTCAAAACTTTCCGAAATGATTTGCAGACTGCTAAATGTTTGGACAAAGAATATTTCTGTGATTTCTTTAAAAAAAGTATGTTTCGTTCCATCGCGCCCTTTCCCATACATTTAAGACAGAATACAATACTAGTCTGACAACCCGTCTAAATCACTTTGTGAACCCTCGTCATTTAATCCAAAGTGTTAGGTAATACTATAAGCCGTGAATTTAATTTAATTTTAAACCGTTAAAGCGTAGCAAACAAGTATGATGGTCGGCTCCCTGATATTAAGTAGGTACAAGTCACACTTTAGGTTAAATAGACAGGTAATTTAGACATTATCATTATCTTTCTTAATAGATCTTAAAATTCGTCAACATTGCCACAAACAGGGCCATATAAAATAAAAAAGCTGCAAATCTTTACTATTTATCGACTTCGGTTAATGAACTAAAATTTTTTTTTAACATTTTCGTTTCCTTTATATCAACTGTATTGTTTAATTAAGTAGGTACACAAGTTATATTTTTTTTTACACATAATACTGTTTCGGATTTTGAAATACCTATTTCTCGCCTGGTCTACTCAATAGCACGATTTATGTGGATCCAGAAACTCTTTAAGATCATTTTCACTGTATGATTTTTTTTCGCCGTCATTGTAATTAAGTGCTTCGCAGACTCTACAAAAATGTAAGGACTTCGATCCAAAGTAGCCATGTTCATTCAAAACTTCAAAGTGATTCCTCCATTGATGGTAGGAGAGTAAAATCTCTTCATTAGCACTGAGTCTTTTCATTTCATTCGCTAAATCCAAAGGAGTTTCAAAGTTCTGAACGTGTAAGAATGAATGTGGAGGCAATAGTTTTCTACAGTCGTCCATCGAAGGGCCCATAATGACAGGGATTGCGCCCTTGCCATATGCATGGTAAAAGGACTTTTCGGTCAAGTATTCCTTGCACATTGAGTTTTCAAAAACTAAGTAGAATAAGTACTTAGACATTAGTTCACAGTCAGATCTGAAGTGGCCCGGACAGCTGGAATAAAAAACGTACCTATATTTGATAAGCAGAACAACTAACCTTATCTTCAGATTAACAAATTACTACATACTGATGAATCTCAGAAGCTCTATCAAAACCTCTATCAAACTATAATAATATCTGTTTCTCTCTATCTATTCTCTTTTAAACATTCTATTTAGTGTTTCTCATTAAGTACTCAGCTTTATTTTTTTTGCTTTTCACTTTTGTAATATTATTATTTATTATACTGCTTTTGAGATACACCAGTATTTGCTTAACCTATAGGTTGACTGGTACATAACACTTACGAGTATAGGTATAAAAGTGTAAATTAATGAATATCTACATTTCTCGGTAAAAATTAAAAAAAGTTTAGTAAGAATAAGATACACAAAGTCAGAAACACGTATTCTGTGTATCTGCCATACCCATAAATTAATTAAGTTATGAAAATATACCTTATCTTCTTATCTACCGAGCACTTTCCATGAACATCTACATTCATGTATTTTTTCAGCTCATTCAAATATTTCATTCTATAGGAAACCCCGCAATTTGAAATGAGAATTGCGGCCAGCACATCTCTCCGTTTTTTGTTCCAGTTAGGTATTAGGTTAGGCAAGGCATCTGGCACGTTTACAATCGAGTTCAAGGGAGTTAAGGGCACAGTTCTTCCGTATGGTACCGGAACGTCTGCGTCACTTCTGAAACAACTTTTCCTTTTTAGATGTGTATGAAATAAGTTGACTTTTAAGGAGTTTTGTAGGTTTTAAATTTACATTAGGTGTTTTTAGGAATCTCTTTGTTGCGTTTCTATAATAAGTTAGGTTAAAAAATAAGAGTTCTCCGTTGTAGGTTAAAATAAATAGATTTAATTTTATATTGTCTCAGTTTTTTTTTTCTAGTATAACTTATTATCACAGTATTTACTCACTTACCTATACGTCATAGACCAATTGAAAATATTCGCTAATTTAGATAACACTGGTTTATTTGAAGACATCGAGAATGCATTCTTTGGTGATTCGTCGTTTAAAAATATCCATCTTTGACTCTGCTTCCTGTTATCATATCTGGGAAACTTCCCTTTCTGAATATGTACCACAACCGCATCTGCTGTTTTCAACAAAGTGTCGTTGCCGGTGAATATACAGTTTTTGACACTGCATTGGCTTAATATATCGATGTGCCTGTAAATTATTATAAGTTCATTAGATTATTATTTCTAAAGAAGAGTATTTTCTAATCTATTTTCTATACGTATGAGTGCCTTCAACCCTTTTTTTATGTCCCACTGCTGGGCACGGGTCTCTCCCCACAACCGAGGAAGGCCAATAAACCACAATACATGTCTGTGCTGCAAATCATAAAATTAAATCGTTTCGTTTCGCCATATCCTACCAATTTAGGGATATTAATATTATACGTATTATTATTACTAACTAAAACTTTAAAATATATACATGTATAATTATAATAGCTATATAATGTGCAATAATCGGTATTTGAGTCATGATTTTATAAATTATAATTTTATATTATGTATTTCACATTTTTGTAATTTTAATTTAATAACTGTTTTATTATATCTCGAAGTGGTTAAATCAGCTTACGATGAATGATTAAAACTAAATAACTAACCCAGATTTGTTAAAACTGTGAACGTGTCGAGCCTGTAGCCATTTCCAATGTTTCCATATTAACACCAGAAACGTCTTATTTTCTTTATTATCGTACTGGAAGGTTTCTTTTGGGATATTTTTGAATAAAATTGAACCCAAATTCGATGTCTGCCATGACTAAATTGAAAAGAAAATACGAATGGTTAAATTAAATTGACGAAATTTCGTTTTCTACTATTATTATTACGTCACAATATATTATACTATTATCATTGTTGTTCAATCTTTGTCAATGTTTAGTAGGTAGTTGGAAATAAATTCACTGACGGTGACACTTTGACAATGTCAGTTGACAGTGTCAGTCTGAGCGATGACGTAGTCGTTGCGCTCGCGCCGTGAAAGACAGACGTTCTGTGCTTCCTGTCCGTTCGTAACCTCCGTTGGTATCCGTACTACCGGTTTTGTGTTTGTGACGCCCTAGCATCCCAGGAACATTATCAAAGGAACATCGGCCGTGCCCATCCTGCAGTGAGAGAGCGCCGTGCGTGACACTCCCTGCTAATCTTCCCGGATCGACTTGGATGTTAAGGTTAGTGGTTTTCCTTTACCCGTTGACTTTGGCAGGATTGTGTTTATCTCCCACATTTCACATATAAGTGTGCCGTTCGCACAATTGTATTAGCAGTGATAGTCTAGTTATCTCATTATGGAATCTACAGGTTTGGTTCCGACCCGAAGTGGGTAGGATTGCGTGGATTTTATTTTGAATTAATCAATATTTATACAAAATAGTTAATTTCGTGTCACTTTGAGCCAAAACATCTATCTGTATATCTAATATCTCTAAACGAACAATTCTTGTATGTATGTAGATATTATATTATGTAAACTGAAACGAAGCAACGTATCCACGTACGATCTTAGACTGGACTTCTATTTTAATTGAGGTAGAACGTGGGTGTCCATGGGTTGCAATGAGGACCACTCGTTTGGTACTCAATTATGATAAAACAAACACTTACCTCCCGTTCTTTGTAATACAAATCTACTATATTCTCATTTAGTTTAAGTATCTCACCACTATCACTCTTTATGAAATTGCCGCCTTTGAGTAAACGCTCATACGTGATAGACTGATTGTACGCGAAAAATTCATAAAACAATAAAAACGACGAACACAGAACTACTAAAATTAATGTACGAATAGTTAAAATCTTAATCAATAAATGTCTAATCGTGTACGCACACATTTTTCACTGCAAATTTCTTGAAAAACCATAAAATATTTCCACTTTGCGATAATTGTATTAACACAAACTTTTACAACATTTTTCCTTGAGTGACTTTATGGTGTCTGACGCAGTTCGGTTTTATTTAACGTGATATTAAATCATGTCGTAATATTCACAAGAGTTCACAAGACCGTATCGCAGGTCGATTTTAATGCGAATCAATAATAAAGTTCAGAAAGGTTCTGTTAGCAAAGTAATAGATAACAAAACTATGCCACATTATGTTTAGATCGTTTGTATTGATGCTACGATATCTGATAAGAATTCAGACACACTATTTGTCTAACTAATTACAATTAAAATGCTTTAGCCCGCTTTACAGGCAGACGGAACGTGTAATTGTGTCTGTAAGGTACGCCACATCGTTTGGAAATAAAATCATTCATTGTTTCTGAAACGTAAACTCAGTTAACAGAAGTTATCGTTGAACAACGATTGTGAAATGTGATTGTCAATATAACACGGAACATGTCAATTATCTGATTTTGATACATCGGCATCATTTAAAATAATGCCAAATAAATTAAAATTTTATGTCCCAACTTCAGGTAGGTAGGTACCTAATTCGTCCTTCTAGATAACAATCGCCACTTCACATAATATGTTAGTTCTGTTTGTTTTGTCCACGCGTGTGATCCGTAACGTAACCCACTTTTTATGTTTGGTTATAGCGATCTTTATCTCACAAAGGTCATTCTGTTCATCATAATATGTACCTATTAAAACAAGACAGGCACATTTATTTAAGTACCTACGTATATAACATATTATTATCATGAAATACATAAGAAACGTTAACTATGTACATATGCAAATCGTTTTCAATTCTTTCCTTCTCGGCCTTTCTAATAATTTTGCTGGTTACCTTAACAAAACAAAACCTCTTGAAGACCTCTTGTATACTTTTAGTCATAAGTACCTACATTATTGCTGACTAAAACCTATTGGTGTACAATAATGAATTATCTATCAAAACATATTCTCCAAAATATTATCCTCATGCGAATATCCCATACGACAGGACTGGAAGTTTCGGCAGCGCATAATTTCGGCTGTGGGTTATTTGCTCAAGTTCATGCAAGGTGGCTTTCTAAATGGTTTCTTGGACATCCAACTTCGGGCCAATTCTTTATTGTCAAGAGTGAGGCAAATAAAAACACCTACTTACAATGTTAAGCAGTCAGTGACTGTGAAATAAAGCGAAATAAACCCGGGGAAACGGTTGGCTCAACTCAGGGTCAGTTATTAGCAATACAGGTGATGCTGCCCGCATAATAATATGCGTTTCTCACCTTCCAGTTGTTGTACCTAAGTGCATGACTACAAGCTGACTATACTCGTAGATGTTACGAGTACCTATAATCAACAAATTTGGTTCCATAATAGTAGTAGGTAGTAGGTACTTACTTATTAGCCATTTGATTATTTTGATTAATGATTAAAATCAGTGATCGTTAAAAACATAATTTAATAATTCTTTCTGATATGAATATGATATTATCTATATACTAATCTTGTTAATAGTAATCTGTAATTTATTAATCGATTTCATATGTTTTGCGAGACAAGAATATATTTTTTTATCTTAAAACCTACCGATAAAATATTTTGCAGATAGTCAATCTTTATTCGCATAGTATTTATTAAAAGTTAGAATGTAACAAATGAAACAATTTAAAGTGAACAACTAAAATGGTGTTAAAACTACTTCGCAACAATCCTCCAGTATCCAGGAATACAGTAAATTCCATGAAAAGTTTATAATTATAAAATGTGGATACAGAATTTACAAGACTAATGAATAGGTACAGTAAAATATAGAAAATTTGTAGGAACTAGTTAGGTAGGTTTAAGATCACAAGATCATTTCAGTTTTCATAAGAAATCTTCGCCTCTTCAAACTAGCGCCGTCAACGTATTGGTATCTCCGCTTATCATCAGGTGGGTGTGGCCTCTTTCGTAGGCTTAGTTTAAAAAAGTTTTACTTCCATTCCTAGACAAATTAGGCAAAGAAGTTGCTAAGCAGAGTAATGTCAGAGTTCACTCAACACTTTCTTAAGCGGCATCTCTCCAAACTTCGTCAGAAGTTTCGATCGTGCGTTTGCTGGAGCGATCTGCAAAATTACTCTTAAATTCAAGTTTGAGTTGTGAATACCTGTCCAACTTCACTTGTTTGTAGAAGAGTGATAGATATTCGATGAGTCAACTCCATAACGACATAAATTTGTGCGATGCCGCTTTTGTGTTTTTGTGCATTTGGATTATTCTTGGGATTATTGTGTAAAGAACTATTTATTTTTGTAACAACTTAATAACTTCGTTAACTATCTATCTAACTAAACTATCTGTATCAATTTGTATCGTTTTGTGTGATTGAGTGACTATCATATAAATTTATTATTGTAGTAGTCTTCAGGGTCTAGTCAATGTCACGCGCATTTAATATTTTTTGTTAATAAAAAGAAATATTATTGCTACGAGTATGTGTATATTTTGAATAATTGGTACAGGAAGGAGAGAAAATAATTCAGGTAATTTTTCTTCACTAAAACTTTGGGACATCACTTTACTCTTCATTGCAAATGCTTTCAAGAAAATGGTGCTATGAATTTGTATTAGGCGGGACAGCTAACGAAGTAAGTAGCTACTTACTTACTAAGTTTGTTTCCGGTCCATTGTTATAATTAATCTTGGGTAAAACCCTATTTTATTCAACTGACTAAGCAGATATATAAAATAAAAAAATTAAAAAAATTAATAGGGTTAATGTTGGAAGTATACGATCGAATAACTTTTTTTTTCATATTACTTCATCATACATCATATTTTCATATTACTTTATCATATTTCATATTAAAATACTTTATAGGTTGCTAATTGAAATTAAAAACTGACGAATACATTCAAATCTTACATCTTATAATAATCTTTTATTAAGTCGCTTGTTACAACTTACAGAATTTAAAGTCTGCCCTGAACTATTTCGGGACTTAAGTTAAACTGGGAGAAATCCAGAAAAAGGCAACCCTGATCACAATGTTAATAAATTAAAGTGACAACAGATGGTAGTAGGAGACACCTCACCCGCTCTTTTCTCGATGTGCGACGATCCTCACGTTAATATATTGCTGACCCGGCCTCTTACCTTTTTCTGCTGTTTAATCTCTTGATTTATTATAGGCGAAAAATTTGGTTTTTACACTTTTTAGTATATTGTTTATTTTAAAAGAAACTATTATAGTCTCTTTTTAAAGCTAGCAAAAAATCGAATTTCACAGCCTTATCAAAGAAAATAAAACATGGCCGAAATTGTGTGTGAGATGAAATCAGAGATCAGTGGCGCATAGGGCATATCATTAGGTCAAATAGGTACATATTTCTTCAATAACTCGTAAAATATAGTATAGTATATTTTTGAATTAATATGTAGGTAAAATAGGTACATATTATTTTATTTAAAATCGCTAATAAAGTCTAACTCTGTAATTTGTTTTTATTCAACTTAGTGACATGCAATCTAACGAAAATACATCGTTCAAAGTACAAAATTAGACATAACTTCGTGTTTTTAACACGCTTTATAAGCTTTTTTTAAGTAGAAAACGCTGTATTACATATTTCAAGCTCTTATTGTAATAAAGAGTGAATAAATAAATATTTTTTTAGAAATACTTGCAATTTTAGACTTTTTCAAACTAAAATTATTATTGCGCTAAAGTTTTCCTTACACTGAGGGTGGGCGTTACGTATTGTCTAAAACAGCGCAATAGCGAAATCTGTTGCCAGCAAGTTTTATGTAATTAAAACTTAGAATTTGCAAATTCCAGGCTTATGCAAAAGAGTATAATTCATAAAGGGATTAATTAATTAAATTGCTCTGCTGTTTAATAAAAAGTTCTTCGTGTTACGAAATAGGGATTTATTAAACAGAACTTACATAAACCTTACGTTATGAATTATTATTAACTTAATAATTTTTTTGTTCTTTTCTTCCACGAATATTGAACTGGCTGGGATGGTTTTATTCTGTTTGGATTCTAATCTATAAAATATACCTAAATGTTAATTTAATTGAAAAAGAAATTCTGTTTTGTGTCTTTTGTTGTTACAATTCTTTGAAGAAATATTTAGAATTGTTTTCTCTTAATAGAATTCAGTACGTACAGATTACAGAATGTTCTGAATCTGTCTCCAAAAACAATTCTCTAATGAAATTAAGTTAAATTAAAATTTCAATGTTATCAGATAAAGAAAAAGAAGAAACAAATTGGAAAATTTTATTCGCCTTAGCTTTATTTAATAAAATTTCTAGGATAACTAGATTAGTATTTAACTATTTATCAATATAAAAGAAAATGGACTCCTTAATATTGATTAATAAGTATTTCCAAAACTATTAAATAAATAAAAGCAACAAAAGTTTTTAATACAAATAACATAGTGAATAGTAAAATCATGAATTTAATTTAATATCATGTATTTAGAAGACAACCTACCTTTATTTATATTATATGTAGGTAGGTTTAATCAGGAAACCTTATTAAGTAAAAAAAAGACCCTTCGTGTAACGAACGATTAGGTACCTACAGCTAAAGGCGTAAAATTGTCAAAATGCAGTGATTCGTTACTGTAATTTGCTTCAATCGGTCTTTCAATCAGCACAGCTTTGAAGTTAGTGGCAGATGCGGCTCACAGAAGCGCAGCTCTCTTTGGAGAGTCGAAGCGTTACTGATTACCAATTTTACGTCTCAATGGGTTACTCGTCTGTTTATAAGCATTTAAACGAATCGTCCTCGAACTAGACGTAGAATTTCTTGATACATTTTGTACTGTTAAATACTTCACAAGTAAAAAGGTTTGATTTAAGATTGGAGTGCTTTTTACACGACCATGGCGAAGTAAAAAGGAGGGTCGTATACTGGCATGTATGGGGTTCGTTTATATGTGAATGTGTATACAGTATATAATATAATTCTTTCTGAACTACTTATCATAATTGCGATTGTCAATATCATAATTATTAAATAATTTGAAGCGTTTTAATCGCCCGCTTGTTAAAGGCTATGCTGACATCACATTAAATCGCATATAAAACATGATTTTAAATTATGTCGTGTTTGATATATTATGAAGGTACGAGTAAAACCTAAATAGAATTAATTAAATTTATAGACACAATTTCAGGCATAGATATATGTCGACGAGATTTACTTTAATTCTGAATTGACCTGAATATTCACGACTCGCAACATAAGATAATGAGTGGCTTCATTATTCTGAGCATCGACCACTGGCTGGTGGCGAAGGAATTTAATTAACCTCCTTATGAATTATTCTCTTTTGCATCTGCGTTAGTTTGGCAATCACAGCTTTAATTAAGTAGGTAGTAAATATAGAGTAAAAGTAGCACCTGAAATTTTTTTTTTTTCGTGAAATACTGTGAATATGTAAGGTAGGTACATACATTGTTTTGATTCTCATATAAATTAATTAAATGTTCATACACTATTACAAACTACAAATAGAAGCTGTGTTGGTACTCTCATAGGAATTCCTCTAAGACCAGAATTTTAGCGCAATCCTAGACATGTTCATGATAATTTAGTGCCTTAATCTGCTAGTTCTAAATCCTGTACGTCTAGCGGTGAGGTTAGATAGCGGTGTTCCTGCAACATCTGCAATGCAAATACTGCATCAGCATTCCGCGCATATGGCGCGACCTCACTAACAACATTTTAATCGAAAAACGAAAATGATGCAGTCGTCTTGTGGCGCTTAGCGCTTGTAATGTGTTTTTGAGCAACTGGGTGCCTCCAGATACTTCTTACTCTTTAATTTATATTAATAATATAAAGCTGAAGAGTTTGTTTGTTTGTTTG
>DWAV01000913.1:0-15696 GCA_018231305.1 Noctuana lactifera
TACAGTGTCTGTCTGCGAAAACAAACATATTTTTTTTGTACATAGAGTTATTTATACAATACCATTACCTAAACAGTCCATTTTAAATTTTTTGTCTAAATGTCTGTCTGTCCGGGATCGTCCGTGTAGGGCAAGATATTGGGTATGTTTCTGAAGTCCACGCGGACAAAGTCGCAGGCATAAGCTGGTATTTCATATAGGTTCAAGAAATCAATTTTATTGATTGACGAGGTATAATCTTTCTTATATTGACTACGTGACTAAGTACAATAGGTCGTGTCTACTGAGGGAAAAGTTTTGTTCTTTACGAAAGTGTAATAACGAAATAGTTTGTCTATTAGGTAAAGCATAATCTAGAAGTGTCTAGTCTTATCTTTTAAATTTAAATTACACGTAGGTACAAGTCAACATATTTAATTAGAAAAATGTGATTTATGATAAACATTGATATAATTTAGTGTAAAAGTGCAAACGTGTAGAAAGTGAATAAGTTGAGTAGTTAAGTGCACGTACTATACAATACATGTAGAAGGAACCGCTTCCGTGACTCGGCGAGACAAGACGGCAGAGTAGACGCTAATGATGTTGACACTAGACTCGCTCGTTCACTCACTCCACAACCAGCCGCTATCCCTCGCTCCACCTCGAGCACTCTCGTAGCCGCCGGAGCGGGAGAACTCACTTAACGGAACGCTACACAAAAATTTTCAAATCTAATTTACTGCCACGATCGTTCGTTTATCGTAAAGATCTTCACATTTATGGATTGATCTGTCAGCAGTCGTGAATTATTACGAATATCTCTGTATCGAGTGAATATTTCAGTTAAATTTCATTAGATTTATAATTGAAAATATGATATATAGATGTAGATGTTTAATGCATTTATTACAAAATATACCATGCAGTAACATCTCCATTCAATTGATCTTGTATTGAAAATGCACAATGTTACAATACAATGAACAATCTTAACAATGAGGCCATGTGTATTGTTACAAAACACAAATCCTTGATCGGTTTACGATACGATTCATGTATGTAATTTTTACTGACACATTTTTTCGCTTTCGTTAGTCCGTTCGTTATCCTACTGTTTTGATATTAAATATTTAAGAAACGTACAATTTTAAGTAAAATTAGGATACTTTAGTTTAATTATTCCTGACATATATATACTTTTTGTCTACATAATTATATACATTTTTGTTAAGTATTTTAAAATAAATAATGGAGTACACAATCCTGTATTGAAAGATCATTGTGAATATGAACAAATACTAAAGTAGCAGCACGCCATGATGGCCGTATTGACGTTGGTCTGCGCATAAAAATTCGTATAAATTACTAAGTTTGAATAACGAAATTGCTTGTCTTTTTGTAAATATTATAGTGACGTGCATTTCATAATCGTAGCGTCTGTTAATGGTCCTGCGTACAAATCTTGTCACGTGCTTGCTATAAAAAAAGGTATTTTACAGATTCGTTATAAGATATTCCATTCCCAGCTTTAAATTGTCTAAATCTAAACACTTTCTTTTCCTTTCTGGAAACCGCATGCTTGTAAAGAGCCCTGGCAAGCTTTTTCCACCCTGCCCTGTAACACTGTAAAAATCAAAAGCAACAACAGTTATTACGTTAAGTTGTTAAGATTATTGCTTTTGTATTGTGTTAGATAAATTCTGAATGTGTTGCGCAGGCTCCATCATGTTCCATGTGCGGCGGCGGCCGACGGATTCTCAGCCGCGGCGGCGCAAGAAGAAGGCGGGAGCGGGCGCGGGCAGCGCGCGGCCCGGCAACGAGCCCATGCTGCTCGAGGTGGCGCCCGACGGCTCCACGCTCGAGAACGGTCGCCGCCTCCGAATCACCGAACTCGTTGAGGTAACAACTATCATGTGCATTTCAGTTTACTGTAACTTAAAATTAAAGCAGATTGCAGCTTTTAAAAAAATTTTGACTAGGCGACGTTCTTCAATAAGTCAATTCAGTACTACAATGCAATATTGTTGGCAACAGATTCCAGGTAAATTCACTACCTTTAATAATAATAATTATTAAATTATAATTTAGGTGAACTAAAGAAGAGGTCCAAGTTTGGGTTGCACAAAGAGATTTAATAGTCTGAATGCTCTGGATAACGGTGCCCAGTATAGACTTCACAGTCCTACACACCTTTATATTCAGAGCACATTCTGCTTTCTGAGTAGGAAGTTTGTATTCCTTCCTCATAAAACAAATAAAATGTTAGTGTTATTCGGATCATATATTTTTACTTTTTTACTGTATATAATTAAGGTTTAACTTTATTACCAACTCTTTGTTATTTAAAATGTTATGTCGTAAAGTGAAGTAGTACACAGATGATTTCTCATTCCTGAAGAATGAAGGTGACAACCTTAAACCTTGCCATTCCTAACCTAATTTTATAGAGTTTGTTGGCGTTTGTGCTATGCGGCCATCGTGCAAGTTAGGTAAGTGGATTGATCCGGAATGTCGCTACAGGTAGGATCCGGCAACGGCACGGCGCTGCAGCTGTACGGGCCGTCGATCCAACCGCGGCACTGCGTGCTGGCGCCGGCCGAGGGCGGCGGCTACAGCGTCACGCCGCTGCACGCCGACGCGCACGTCTACGTCAACGGACGCCGCACTATGCACACACAGCGCCTGCAGGTGAACATTGCATTTCTCTTCATTTGTTGAGTAACCATTTTTTTATTTTTTGCACATGTCTTACCCATATATGTTGTACATCTTTAATTTTCTCATATAATATATGAAGCTCTATTTTTATTTTCACTTCTTCTTTTTCACAACGATGTCATTATACCGCGTTCGATGGGTGTATCTGCTTTTTTTAAAGGTTGACTGGCAAAGAACGTTTATAGCATTAAGTCTGCCTTTGTAACACTTTTATGTATAGATAGAAGTTCAAATAAATACTTTTTTATCAAAGGGTGTTTAACAAATAAATTAATTCATAAATGAAATACGGACCATCAGATGGTAAAAGTTTTACACTTCGCCCCATAAGCTCCCACCTCCGCCCTCATAACTCCTATGAGCATGTTACCGGATTTCGCAGTACCTATCTTAATTTAATTTTAATAAACGAATATTCACATGTTTTGCGTAAAATTAATTATGATGTCAATAGCACTCGCGTATTGCTGTGACATGTAAAGTGCCATACAAATATACGCTCCAGCGGGATGCGAGGCTTTAGCACAAAGCCGTCCTAATATAATATTAATGCTTTACGTTCCCGCAATGGCTCTCTTGTTTCACGCGAGGGGGAATAATATTTACTCTGCGGTGATGTATTATCATGAAAAGTTGTCTTACACGCCGTGAAATCCATACTTACTCAGAACTCCGTAGCTCTGATATGTTAATTTTTAATATTCTTCGTAATTTCTCTTTGTAGGACTAATTGCTTATTTCACTTCAATAACTGATTTACGTTAAAGAGCTTAGGCAAACAATTATAAACAAAGAGATTGATTATATTTCTACACAATTTCAAGGGTAAATAACGTGGGTGAGTGTATTCAGTATAACGTTAATCTAATACTTGTTTACAGCACGGATGTTTGCTCAAATTCGGGCGCGTGTCAACATTCCGCTTCGTAGACCCTGCACAAGAGAACTTAATGAACAGAAACCTCTCGCAATCCCAACATTTTGACTCCGGCTCCATATACGACAGGTATTCGATAGATTTTGAAAATTATATGCTACATATTGTATGTTGTAAATAGCATTTTTCTAGATGTAGATATCATAGTTAATTCACTATTAACTTTAGATTTTTTTCGATAACTTTGTTAGAAATGCACTTCCATTAACACATGAAGAACACATTGATACATCTATTTTATTTTTCTGATTCCCATCAAATGGCAAACACCAGAGTACCGTCGCTTTTCTAATCACCTTTTATCGTTTAATGTTGTGTTCCTATTATGTTCGTCATTATTCGTTGTCGTTTTGTTTTCGTTGCATGTTTTATTACTGGCTCACGTGCGCTTGTGTATTGCCCCTGTCGCGGCAGATCGCCGACTTCGGGCGGCGAAACTAGCGGTGCGATGTCGCCGACGTCGCTGGCGTCGCACCCGCCCGACCCCTACGATTCCAACGCGAACGCCGACCCCGACTACCGGCCGGGCACGCCCGGCTCGCACGACACCTACGGGTACAACGCCAACGACACCATCCCGCCCTACAACAACAACACGCTCAAGCTCGACAATGAATCGATGATGTTGTCTCAGCACTTCAACGACTCCAAGGACGATTATTTAAAAGATGAGCATTCGGGCTCGGTATACAACGATCAGGACCACAGCGCGACCCCAAGCCGACTGGCCAACTCGCAATATAAAGATAACTATGAGACCACGTTCGATTTGGACGGTAACGTGGAAACGAAAAGTATTTGTAGCGCGAAGAGTGGTGGCTCCGGACACGACAGCAGGTAACATGGGGTTACTCATAATAGTTATTGTGCTTGTTAAATAATTTATTGTTAGTCTTTTTATTCGTTTCACATTGTATCAACACATTACTACATCAATTAAGTTTAAATTATAGCGTAGAGTTGCTTTGATAAATATTTTATTAATGCTAGTTTATTCGTATATAAATTTTAAGAATTTTTAAATGATCTGTAACCTTAACTGACTGATGTTAAAAATACTAATGCTTTTGTTAGACAATTTTAATATTTTTATTAACGATGTTACTCCAATACGATGATATAATACATAATTAATTGTAATTCGTATGAAAAAGAGCAGATTTTTATTTTATTAAAAAAAAACAAAAAAACAGTCAGTTGACTAGTAGGTATTATGACGACATAGTTATTACATAAAATATATGAAAGCTTATTAAAATTATCTGAGTTTAAGTGGTGTATTGTAATGTGTGCGCGCGTGTTGCAGGCTGAACGCGGCGGCGCTGGGCGCGCGGCCGGGCCAGGAGGCGATCCTGCCCGCCGTGCTGGAGTTCCCCGAGGCGGGGCAGGCGCAGTTCCTCGCCGCCGTCATCACGCGCCTCGACCCGCACGCGCCCGCCTTCAAGCTAGCCCCCGTCTACACGCTGTATCTCTGCGCTAGGTCGGTTACACAGATTATTTTTTGAGTGGCGTAACACATACTAGTAAAAGTGCGAAAACTTCGGAATCCGGTTGACATTTAATGGATTTCAGTGAAACCCATTGAAATAATACCAAAATTGTTAATTGGAATTCATTTAAATTAAACAGAGGCAACCATAACCAACAAAATGAAGCTTATATAATAAAATGGTATAATTTTTTTCAGTTTTGTTTTCTTTTATCACACTTGTCTTATGTTTAAGAAAAGAAACGGGTACGAATCCGTTGCCTTACTAGAAACGTAATTGAATTTGATAATGTTGCAGATACCGCGCGTCGACTCATTACCGGCCGGAATTGACGCCGACGGAGCGAGCACACAAACTTACCGCCTTTTTGCATCACGTTGCCACGCTCATACACGCTACTGTACAGGTAACAAATGTGAATGAAATCTGTTGAGAAATATCCATGTTGCAAGATAAATAAATGTTATTAAAACAATTTGTTTTTCTAGGAAAGATGTACGGACTCCGCTGCTCAGGCTTTTTGGATGGCGAACGCTAGTGAATTATTACACTTCTTGAAATGTGATCGACATATATCCTCATTTTCAACACAAGCTCAAGAATTATTGCCAACTACTGTGCAGAATGCATTCAGGTATAATTATATCCTATTTTTTTATTTTTACTTTTATTCAGTACAAAGTATCGGAACGAGACGTTCTTAATTAATAAAGCGTTCTCTGGTAGTCGACCTTAGGCAGTGCCCATGACATAACACAGCCTAGTTTTCGACAGTCCCATAGTGAAGTACGCACACTTGTTTTTACCTACCACACACATATAGTTGATGGTAAGTTCGTGCTGCGTAAGCAACTTATTCGACCATGTATCATTGACGTGTGTATCAATGACTTCAATTCGTTGGTAACCTTTGCGCAGCAGAGAGGCTGTGGCTTTAGTAAATGGGTATTGTTTGTGCAGCAACCTAGTGTCGTGCTTCCAAGAGGAGCTGTCGCGCGCGCTTAGTGAGCTGACGAGCGCGGCGGGCGCGGACGCCACGGACGCCACGGCGCCCACGCTGCGCACGCTGGCCGCCGCCATGGTGCTGTTGCGCCGCTGCCGCGTCAACGCCGCGCTCACCATACAGCTCTTCTCGCACCTCTTCCACTACATCAACGCTGTCTGCTTCAACAAGGTCATTGTCTTTTTTTTATAATAAAAGTTGGTGGTTCTACTTCCCTGGTCTAACAGAACTTGTCACCTACAAAACATTTTCATCCAACTGCTTTTGTTAGAACGCTAGATCAAGTAGCTTATATTTTTGTTTGCATTGAATATTCATAAAATTTCGTTGCTTCATGCCTAGTGGTTTTTTTTGCGTGTAATTTTTGCGCGTGATTTAACTTTAGAGAGCTCAAAAATATTTATCAAGCGGATAAAAAATATGTATAACAAAGGATAAAATAATATAATATTAGCAGTCATTGGTATTATTATGTTATAGTTGGTGACGGAGCAAGGTAGTGTGAACGCGAGGTGGGGTGCAGCGCTGTCGGCGCGACTGGCGCTGCTGGCGGCGTGGGCCGAGCGCCAGGGGCTGGAGCTGGCCGCCGACTGCCACCTTGCCAGGACGCACCAGGCTGGTATGTGCACACACACGCATACACACACACACACACATGCATAAATACCATGGCCGATAGGAGCCAAATGGGATTATATTACAAGGTTTTTGCTGTCTGTCAGCCAATTAAGCGTTTAAAGTAATATACAATAGATAAAATTCTGAAATTTACACAGATTATAAATATTTATTCTAAAAAAATATGTTGACTGATATTTTCTCTTTACTTAGATCAAATCTAACTTAAAAGTATTTTTTTCAATGTTGTAGCGCGCCTAATTCAAGGGGAGTACCGCACTGCGGAGGAGGTGATTGCGGCGCTGGAGGGGTGCTGCAAGCTGAACTCGGTGCAGGTGCGCGCGCTGCTCACACCGCTCGCGTCGTCCGACGTCGTTGAAGCGGCCGTCGCACACACGCGGGCGCACGCCGACGAACTCTACCGCGCCGATGGCAGGGAGGTAATGAAAGCATGATGATCAATGTTTTACGTAATTCGTTTCTTTTAAGGTAGTGTCAATATACTTAAATTGTCTGTGATAAGTATTTGAAATAAAATAACGGAAATATGTTTCTGGTGATATAAAAATAAAGAGTGTGTCTTGTGCACAGATCCGTCTAGAGGAGAGTTCGTGGCTGGGCGCGGCGCTGCTGATCCCGGGCGACGGGTTCAGCGCGGAGGTGGTGCGCGGTGTGCCGCCCGGGCTGGCCGAGTTCGTGGCGCCGCTGCAGCGCGGCGGGCTGTGCCGGCTCGCGCACCAGCCGCACGCGCTCGGTCTCTGGACCGTGTACCTTGCCGCGCGCGCGCGCCGCCCCGCGCTCGACGCCGCCGCGCCGCGCGTCGCCATCGTCACGCTGCACAAGAACGCCAACGGGATGGGGCTCAGCATCGTAGCCGCTAAGGTTACACATACACACACCCGTAGCCAAACCCTCCCGAGATACCCATTGAGAGCTTGTTATACCGATTGCTTTAAACGATTATGTCAATCCTATACATTTTCTATCATTTAATGAGCGTTATTATTAAAATATAAAATCAAGGTGATCCATGTGAAGCTGCCGCCAACGTCTGTACAATACATGTACATTTGTTTTCAATCCATCCAGCCTTAATGCCAATCTGAGTACTATATTGTGGCTCTACTGATTGCATATGACTTTCATAATGGTATTATGGTCAGATATGGTATAATAAAATATTTGTTTATTGGGATACAGGGTGCGGGTCAAAGCAAGCTCGGTATCTACATAAAGTCGGTGGTGCCGGGCGGCGCGGCGGCCGCGGACGGACGCCTGGCAGCGGGCGACCAGCTCTTGTCCGTTGATGGGCACTCGCTCGTCGGTATCACCCAAGAGAAGGTAATTATAAAAAAAAAATTATAAATATAAACATACACATGTTGAAGTTGTGCAAACTTTAATAGTGATAATTAACCACTGTTCTCTGACGAATAGTTCGATGTTTCCGTACTTAAAAGAGTAGAGGCATTTCCTATCATCTTTTTGCGCTCTTAAATTGTTGAATTTATTTATTTTTTAAAGGCAGCAGAATACCTCGTAAGAACTGGTCCGACTGTGACTCTAGAAGTAGCGAAGCAAGGTGCAGTACTTCACGGACTAGCAACGTTGCTGCACCAGCCAACCTATAATCAACGACAAGGTTTGTCCGAGCACGTGTTTTATTTTAAAATTTATATTTCTTTAAAATACTATGTACATAGTTATTTTGACTATAATATAATATGCTAACTAACTATTCTATTTAGACGTGTGTGCTTACATTTATTATAAACAGTGTTTACTACAAACAGTGTGTTAGAATAATAAAATACTACCTACAAAAGTAAATAATTTACAGTCATTTAATTTTATTATTATGGTCGAAGAATGTTACTTTCTAGGCTGTTTTATTTGGTTGAAAGAATTTAAGAAATTTTTTAGGGATCGAAATATACCATTCAAAGCTTTTTGTTGCGTGGATAACGCGTTATAATAAATAATAAATGATATCAATATTTGTATGGTGTGGGGATCTGAGTAGAGGAGGGAGAGGAGGAGGTGCTGTACGAGGACCGCGTGCGGCGCAACGCGGGCAAGAGCATCAACCCGCACCCCGCGCTGCTGCGCCCCGCCTCGCCGCGCTCCGAGCTCGCCACCGCCGGTGCACCCACCACCCTATACTACCCTCTAGCCGCTTGTCGACCTACAACTATACTCATAAGTAATGCTGATAAGCTGAGCAAAAATATAGTTGAGGCACGCGATGATAAGTGGACAAACGTCAAAACGGCAAAATGGTTTTGTAAAGATTAATATTATATTATGTAACGACCCTTTATTGAAATCTAAGAAATCCGGTAACCTTGAAATGATGGAATCCAGTACAATTGGCCAGCTTTGTAAACTATATCTCAAATCTTTATATACTGTGCTGAACAACAATAGGACAAAAATTGATTATTCGTATACGAAATTAACTTAGCATCAAGTAGTTCAGTGTGTTCAGTGGTCGGCAAGCGGTTATACTTTTACATTCTTTTCCGTTGTTTATGTTGCTGCTTTGGTTATCGACCTCGTCTTCCACTTTTATGGTCTTTCTTTGATTTTTTGTTTATCCAATGTTGGTTTCTAATGTCGTTCAGTTTTGTTTTGCTTCTTCTGTAAACATTGAAAGATATTTCCGATGGTCATAAATTTTGATAAGTATCTCCCTTCCAGGATACGGTCGACGGCCCTTTCATAATAGGTGTCGTCTGTTAAGAGATGAGTCCACAGAATCAAGTACGGATGAAAGTGAAGAGCTCAGGCCTCATTACCATGGCTCCATACCCAGACTAATTATAACCTTGGATCGTGAAAACGAGCAGCTCCAGAACGATCTATCTCCTGAAACCCCCAGTTGCCCCTTAGAACTAAGGACTGGTCCACCTCCGACTCGACAGATACCCATCTTTACTTTTACTTGTGAAGACACTGACGACAAACGGAAGGACGACAGTAACAGTATTCAGCGAGATACTTACGTTCCTCACGAAGTACCACCAGTTGTCCCCGATCCGCCTGCTTATTACGAACAGTCCAGTGAAAACGGAGAGCCAATTTGTTTACCGCCACAGATGAAACCAATAGATACAAAGCTGACTTTAGACTTGTTTAACTCCCGCTGCAAGGAGAATGAGCCGTACAGGCGGAGGTGTACAGGGATAGATGAATGTGTTAGTGCTTGTGAGTGCTGTCGTTCTCCGCAGCCTGAAACTCACCAAATTCCTTTTATCGATGAACCAAACTCAGAGCCAGTCATATTTGAGCATGACACGTTTGTGCCTGATTCCGAGGTTCCCACACCTAAGATACGCAGAATCCTTCCGTCCTTATCATTAGACCAATCAGAGGAATCTAAACCTGAAACTGCTGACGCTACTTGTCAAACTTCTTCCTCACCTTCACTATTAGAACCTGAATCACAATTAATGCCGTCCGAAACCCCTTTACATAGAAAGCTAGAGTTGAGTTTAAATCTTAAAGATGAAACAACAAATATAGAAAACATGCATTGTCGTCTAAAACGGGCACTTTTTAATATGTCTAGATCTCTTTCGAGTAAATCCGAAGACACAGAAGCTCTATCAACTTTTTCAACGTGCGAATCGTTTAACGAGGAGCCTGTAAACAAAAAACAGATATGTGTAAGCAATGCTGTTGAAAACAATGGCACAAAGCAAATCCTGGACAGCGTCGATAGAAAATCTTGGAAATCGCCTGATGAATACAGACCAGCATTCGGCAAAGTTAAAGCGCTAGCGCAGCACTTCAATAGCATGAATTTAAGATACTGTGTCAAGACTTACAAGAGAAACTGTCAGTCTAGTCCGAATCTGAGTACCCGACCAGATGTCGGCTTAAAAATAAAGGATAGCTTACCCCTGAGCGCCAGCTTGGCAGACATACTATATGATCGAACCACTACGGAAACCAGCGAGAGCAAGACTGGCAAAATGTCCGAGGACCAAGTCAAGAGCATTATGATCCAGCTAGAGGACTGGTCGCAGTTCGGCTCGCGAGGAAGCGAAGACACGCTGGCGCAGGGGAACGAGTTCGAGCTACCGAACCTGCCCGCCGAGGAACAATGCGACATCTACGTATCCACCGGGAACTACGTGTTCAACGAGATCCTGGACAAGAAGCCGAGACCGATAATGTTGGATACGATAACGTTGAAGTGTAGCCAGCCGAGCGTGACGTCAGAGCAGCGAAGCGGCGCGGCCAGCTGCCCCGACGTGAGCGCGTGCGCCGACATATCCTCGCGTAAGACTCCCCTGCACGCATGAAATAGGTGTGTTATGGCCGATTGCATGCCCACACCTATATGTTTATTTTCATTAAGTTTCTTCGTTTTGTTTTACTTTTGTTTTCTGGGTATTTATAATGTTAACATATTTTTATGTTATTTTTATTGTTACAGGTATTTTGTTGTCTTGTGATGTTTTTTATTTCCTCGCACTTTAGATTATATCGTCGAAATAAATACACTGTAGCAATATATTTTTAATTTTATTAAGTTTCTTATATTATTATTATTTTATGATGATTTTTTTCAGCACATTTTTATTGTACTTACTTTAATTTTGCTTGTAGAATGGACAATAATGCTTTTAGAGATCAACAGTAACAATAACATTTTTTAATCTTACATTTATGCAAGTTTCAGATCATTTAATTTTTATCTAATGTTATTTTAAAATTCGTAAATTTTCAACATTGAATTCGCTCTATTTATTTATAGAATAATGCTCTAAGGCTTAGAGCTTAACTTAAGTAGCTATTACTTAAGTAAAATATAGCAAACAAGTTATTAATTTAATACATAATTGGACAATGAATGTGAATTAGGAATTGAAATGATTATCGGCTCGCTGATTTCTGTGGCGTTTGTTAAGCTTGCTAAACTGTGATTAATTGTGCAGCGAGCGGCGGTCCTGGCGGCCCGGGCGGTGCTGGCGGTGCGGGCGCGTTGCGGCGAGCGTCGGAGCGCGACCTGCCGGCGCGGCTGGCGGCCGAGCCCGTGAAGCCCAGCAAGAGCACCCCGGCGCTGCACCACGCCGCCGCGCTAGGCCACCACCACGCCCCGCACTCCCCGCACGCCGCGCATCACCCGCACCACCCGCAAGCGCCGCCTGTCGGGTAACTTGGCTCGCGTTTTATTTTAACTATCGCCGAGTTTGATGGGCAAAAAGTATTCGTGCAAAAAGATGTGCCTCGCTTTATTAGGTGTTGCAAATTTTAGACAAGTCGAAATTAAGCTAACGGCTATTAATCTACAAAAAATGTTTATTAATCTACTAACCTGTCAGCAATGTAGATGAAACAGAGCAATGTAAACATAGTTTATATGTTGTGACCAGTGGCGGCGGCGGTGTTGCAAGCAGGTCGGTGGGGGCGGTGGGGGCGGCGGGCGATGCGAGCTCGTGGGCGCACAAGTCGCGCAGCAGTCACAACCTGGCCGCGCACCAGCCCGACGCTTTCTACCAGAACCTGCCCGCTGCGCACTCTCAACACAGGTACATACACCACAATATTCGCCAGTACTCACTGCTACACGTCACAATATCACTACACTATTTATCACATTTTTACAGTATAAACGTTTACAATTACAGGTTTTAATTACACATCAATAATTCCCTTTCATAAGAGCATACATTACCAGTTTTTTTTATGGTAACTACATTTATACTTTAAGAACTGTATGTTATCACCGTAGTATATTCAATCAAAATATTCAATATTGATTGTAACATCGCAATATACAATTATTTCAGATGGTCATCTCTTCGTAGTTCGAATGGCAGTAATCGACCTCAATCGGCTCACTTCTCAGCCGCCGCAGAAGCGCCCGCAGACACTACAGGCACTTTACATAATCAGGTTTGGCAATAAAATTTACATAAAGGCAGATAGATATAATTAAGACATTTGTCCACTGTTCTTTCATATAAGAAAATATTAGTCGTATTTTTGTGTGACATGTATTAAATTTAATGTAATAAGTAATAAGTTATTAAACTGTTCCAACAGAGCAATGTATGTCGATTAAAAATTATGTGAACTCAAAATCATAAGATTTTCATTTATTTAATTTTATTGCAGATTAACCAATCTAGTGCAGCGAGCGTTCGGGCCGCGAAGCTAGCGGAAATGTCTGAAGAAGTGACGAGGCGGCAACAACAACAGCAACATCAACAGCAGCTTCACCAACAGCAGATGCAACAACAGCACCAGCTGCAGCAACAGCAGCATCAGTTGCAGCAACAACAGCTAGCTTCGCAGCAGATGCACGTGCATGCGGGTCACTATCAGCCGCACCAGTCGCCGCAGTTGCCGCCTCACCAGCACCAGCATCAGCAGTACACGCAGTCGCCGCAGCAAGCCTACCACAACCAGCAGCAGCAGCACCAGCCGCATCAGCACCAGCCGCAGAGGTATTTATGGTTACTGAGCTACGAGATGGCCAATAGGGCAGTTGAGCTGCTAGTCAACTAATATAGTTTAAGAGTTGCCAAAACTTCACTCCTTATGTGTATAAGTATGATTTAAATTTAATTAATTTTTCAGATATGATTGGCATCCGCCTGGTCCTCCCTCGCCACAAAGGTCGCAGCCACCCGTCGCGCCCAAGCCACTGGTAACATAATTTTACACTGCAGAACTCTTTTATACATATTTATACTGTATTGCTTATTTTTAAAACTTATTTTTAGGGAGCAAGAAAATCTGACACTGAATTAGAAGAGCAGTTGCTGCTTCAGCAGCAACAAATGATAAACAACTCAACTATTCAACCTGATGATGGTAAATTATTTAGTTTGCCTATACTTTATATTTTTGGATTAGTATTATTTAAAAAAATACGCATGCCTTTGATTGTATTTAAATTATCTCTTATTAAGTGTTAAATCTTGTTTAAATGTTTCATACGGAAATCTGTTTTAAATAACGTATTTCAACTATAATATGCTAAAGCATCGTGAATAACGAACCTGCATGTCTGAGAGCATTCCGTATTAGTTGAAGATGATATCCACAGGTAATACTTGTGTAGAAGAAGTACACTGTGTTATAAAAAGTATGTAAGTCATGTGTAACTTGACAGAGCGATACGTGGCGAGTGCGTCAGATCCGCCGGCGGTGGCGATGTACGCCGCGGGGGGTGCGGCGGGTGCGGCGGGAGCGGGGCGCGTGCCGGCCGCTCACAACCCCTGGCAGCGCGAGGAGCGCGAGCGCCAGGTCGAGGCGCGGCGAGCACAGGCACGGGCGCGCAGGTATTACCCACTCCACCTTACACCGCCGCCGCAGACATGCACGACGAGCATGACATACATCGCTTTATTACTTATACAGTATTTGCTTAGACGAACGTTACTACGTGTATGTTATATCTCAGGGACGCGGCCATCGCACAACTGGTGGCTCTGGGTAGCGCGCGTTCGGCGGCGCAGAACCAGCAACTGCGCGCGCTGCAGCTCGAGCGCGACTTCGAGCGCCGCGCCACGCAGCACGAACACGTATGTACACACATCTCACACAGCACACATACATTAGTTGGGATGATTTTTTGACCTTGACTTTATTGTCTTTTACGTGCATTCCCAGGATGATGGAGGAAATGCGGAAGCAGAGCCTGATGAAGAAGACTCTTCGCCTCCGCCCTCGCCGCCTGCGACGTCGACGTTACAAATACACCCAACACATCACACATTGCAAAATACGTATAACCAACATGCCTCACACACTTCGTACGCCACACACATGACACACGCAACACATACAATGCATACCTCGCATTCGACTACCACCGCACTCAGCGCTCAAACAGAGGAGACACGTGCACCACCGCCTCATCCGCCTAAATCGATACTCAAAACAAACCGTCCGGAGGTCACTAACGGTTACGCAGCAGACATGGTGAATAAAGTTTATGTTATTAATTTAATGTTAGAAACGTCCAGAGTCCAACTGTTAAATCGATTTAAAATTGAAAGATATAAGTGTAGTAGGTTAGATTGATTATTTCAATCATGAAATTGTCATTTTAACGCTTTTAACAATTCAAATTTAAATTAAACGCACGAGTGAAGCACAAAACGCTTAGGTACCTGCTTATTTATTTCTATCGTATTTCTTTTATGGTGCCAATAAAGAATATTTGTATTGTATAACTAGTAACATTTTATTCAGATGGGTCTAACAATATTCTAAAAACACTATAAACTACACATTTGCATATTAAACATATAAAAAATATTTCAGCAACAGCAAGATGATAGCTCAAGCCGCGTGTCGGAGTTGACGAGTGGACTAGCGAGCGCGTCGGTATCGAGCGTGGCGAGCGCGGCCAGCGGCGGCGGCCCGCCCGCGCCGCCCGAGCGCGGCTCCTCCTTCGCAGTGATGGCCGGCCGCCGCGCCATGTCGCCGCCGCACCCGCCGCATCCGACGCACCCGCCGCACTCTCTCCACCAGCAACAGCAGCAGGACGTGCCGCCGCCGCAGTCAGTATTACACTTTTTTTTTATGTAAAAAAGGCTGATAAACACATACTCCAGTTGGTAGATCGATACGATGCTATTTCTGAGGACTAAGTCTATATATTTTAATTAAAAGGTGCAACCACCTCTCTTTGGATACACTATAACTTGATTGACGGTAGAAAGGGTATTGTGATCGTACCTACCCATAAAATATTGTTATGCAACAGGCACTATACATTTTATAATTTAATGTTCTTGTTTTTCTCCTCACTACTTTCTACCGTGAAGCAAAAATTATATTGCCTTTCCAATAGAAAGAAAAATTCACAATGTTAGCGACCTTAAAATTTCATCCAATAATTTTCTTACTCGGTAATGGCTACAACTTCGAGCAAGACTAATATTATTTCAGAGGTAGTGTGCAGACGTCTGTACTGCCGT
>DWAV01000914.1:0-15695 GCA_018231305.1 Noctuana lactifera
AGTATACTCCAGGCCTTCCTTGGTTGTGGGGAGAGATCCAGCAGTGGAACATAAAAAGGGTTGAAGGCAATTGTAACAGAACTGGCCTTTATTTAGCCATGTTAGCTCCAAGTTCTCAACTAAACTTCAGGTCAAACTCAGTTAACTTTGGAATTAACACCAATTTGTTAAGTGTCCCATGTAATTATCTAATTCTATGTACACATGCAAACATTGACATAAGAGTTAAGTGTATAAAAACATAGATGCGGGAACAAATATGATGCTGTAATATTCTCTTAAATCTTAATTTTAATCACTACATAGTATAAAACAAAGTTGCTTTCTCTGTATGCTTAAAACTTTTTAAACTACGCAACGGATTTTGATGCAGTTTTTTTAATAGATAGAGTGATTGAAGAGGAAGGTTTATATGTATAAACGTTCACAGTTTTTCTGTAGTGTATTTAGTAGGTATCAGCATTGCACCCGTGCGAAGCCAGGGCGGGTCACTAGTATGAAATAAAGGACACAACACAAATTCCATTATTTTATTATAAAAATAATTCAAATGTTTATTTGTCTAATATGGAGCTTAGCTCTTAATGAAAACTAGCTTTCCAAGCTAAACAATAAATTTAAATTACATATTATTAACTCTACTTTGCACTTAAACTAAAATACATACTTCGTACATTCATATTAAATTTTGGTACTGATTTCTTACAAATTTTTTTCTCACAATATCTCACGTTAAATTAATCTTTAGGTACAAATTTTAAAGTATTTAAACCATCAACAAAAATTATTTTGACACAATTTTAAATTAGGCCCTCATTGTAATTCTTATTGCTGTTCAGAAGAATCACAAATATTATGCAACAGTAGGTAAGTGTTTTTATTGTGACCGAAAATTGTCTTAGTAAACAGTGATTGGTATGTCTGTTACTGTTGGGATGCCACAGCAAAAATTAAGTTTCAGTGTTTTGTGTCGGCCAAAACAAGGTTTTTACTAATAAGTTATCTGTATTAACAGATATTACTTAATTCGTCATATTCCAAGTCAACAAAGGCCATAAAGTAAAGAAGTTAAACTAAAATGTTAGCTTTTTTATTTAAATAAAATTATAGAGTTAAAATATGCACACTAATACTAGACTAAACACTAGAATTAACAGCACTGTAAAAGCTTGCTTCAATTATTAAGTTTAAAACTACATTTAAGGCCCAAAAATGCGTTTAACGTTTTCTTACTTTAAAAGAGAATATTCTATGGCGTTCAAAGATTTTTTTTATAATAATTTCAAAATACCGAACTAACAAGATTATTGTTATGAAAGTGTGATTAATAGCAGAAATTAATTTAGTGCATTTGAAAATGTGTTAAATGTGACATAATATTTATGTTGTGAACATAATCCTGATAACATTATTATTGCAAAGTATTTTAGTAATTTCGTTCGTTTGCATCATGTTGCCAAACTCACGTACTTATTCAATAAAAATTTAAATAGTTTTTTGTTATGATAAAACGTCACTTACTTCAGTGAAGAAATTATGTTTAGCTACTAAGTAGTAATATTTAATTAACAGTAGGTAGAGTTAGAAATTATTGTGATGTGATATTTGTAGATGTAGAATGCTTATGTAGGTTTATAAATAAGAAAGTAAAAATAATGCGTTATCATTTATAAAGACGATTTTGGTAATTATGTATTGAGAAAACATTCAGATATTGACTCTTTGATTTTAATTTTAATGGGTATACATTGATTAATAAGGTATTTAATTTTGTAACAGTCAACTTCTGTGTCTTTTGTTAATGAACACATTCGTTCCCTAAAACCGGTAATAGATTAGTATAACCCTCAGATGTATTAAGTATCTTGTGGTACATTTAGATAAAAAATAAAAGATAAACCTGTAATTTCATCTTTAATTCTTATTTGTTAAAAAGATTGCTCTGCCTCATTACTTTAATATTATTGCAGTGATAATTTGATTTGTTGAAAATACTGATGACTAATATTTTCGTCATGTAAGATATGTTTTGTGATATGTAGAAAACTCTGATTTCATTGAAACATTTAGGCTACTGAATTATGCGTGCTTCGATTAACCACTGAATAGGATATAAGTACGAGTAGGCACCTATACTCTACTTAATTCAACCGCATTTATTTAATGTTTAACGAATCTTTTGGGGGTATTGAAAAAAATATTTAGTAAATATTTCTAATAAGAAAATAGAAATAACTAGGTATCATATAATAATTATGACCGTGTATATTTATTGAATGTATTTAGGTTAATGAAGAAAAAAATTGAAAAAACGTGTTTTAGTTCACTAATATTGGCAGTTATTTTTTAAATTTTTATCGCACTAAGTAGGTAATATCTATTTCCGTAGGAAGTATCGATAAAATTATTTTAAAATTAGAACGATATAAAGATATTATTAATTTAAAAACGTTCTTATTTAAATATCTACGTTTAGTAATTTATGTGCTAGTTAGAGTACGCAATTGTTAAGAAGATAAAGTGTCAATTTAAGCTTTATTAATTAATTATCTAAATAAGATTCCTGAGAAGGAAAATACTAATAAAATTTATACATGACATACCTACTATTAGGTATAATCTCTAAGTACATAATAATAATGAGAACACGACGCGCTCCGATGACCACAACAATTTATTTTTATATATGAAAATTATTTTTTTGTTGTAAAAATAATTGACGTGTATTGGCTTTAAGGATGCGATTCAATGAATAATTCTCTCTTTCCTGTACTAGATATTCAATGCCACGAACGTTTTAAAACGAGCATTAGGTACAAACCTGTAATTTTAAAGAGGAAATCGAACCTCTATACTCAGTCAATCAATACACATTATGTTGGCATTCCATGTTTATGTTCCACATGGAACGACCGACACCTAACTACAAATCGCAGAAGACTTTCTCACATAAGCTAGGCAACTTTCCTTTATCACGTTCGCATGCAGGGTTTGAAGTCAAAAATAATCTCACAGTACATTCAGGTTAGAGCGTCCTTATAATAATATCTAGAGAGTTGTTTGGTCCGTTAGCGACGCAATTGTGTCGTCGTTGAGACATCTTTATACCATCTAATCCAACATCCAACTGAACATATCGCGGTCCTACGAGTACATTAGGTCCATAGCAACCTTACGACGTCTACATTTTAAATTGATCAAATATTAATAATAGTTAAATTAGATAAATTTTCATAGCCTGCTGGCTATACTTTTTATACAGTAAATATACCTTAGCTTTTAAAACTAAATGCCATAATACAAAAGTAATTTGTCATTATATACTCAACCGTCAATAAACAATTTCATATTTAACCGATTAATCACTGACCGTTGTTCGAAACACTCGTATAAACACAAGGTTATCAATCAAGATGTCTCAAGGTTACAGCATATCACACGCCGGGCCGTAAAGGCCCGACTGCTCCTACTAGAAAGTCTGTATAGGTCTATACAGCCCGGTGTACCCACATAACCTGGCACGTAACGCGGTTACCAACATGGCTGCGCCTGAGAGATCATCTAGAAGATTCGCGCACTCGCATACAAGAAGATACATCTTATCGCCGTGGGAGGCGACGGACTTGTGGAGGGCTATCTTCCTCATGCCCACGGAATGTGGCAGATGGCGGTACAGCATCCGAGCGCCGGTCCAGTACAGCCAGTTCTTCTCGAAACGTTCACCGTCGTCGCCTTCGAATACCTGGAAGTTGAGAAAAATACTCAGGGTCACGGTAAGCATTATCGTAGGCTAAGCATTTTGTAAGGAAGTTATCAAATCCTGATTTTAGATCATGGTTTGAAGTTGTCACTCCACTGAAAAGGCCCTACAGTACAATCCATTTGACCTCTACCTACATTGCGGATTGGTTAAGTGTTCGTAACCGCCATGTTTCGGTAAACTCTACCTACCTACACTACGTACTGCTAGAAGCAGTTTTGACTCTCTTAAAATACCAACCTTATAAACACTAATAATAAACCCAGTAGTAGGTGTATGAGACTTCTTCGGACCTCCAGCCAAATCGCTGAAAGGTGGTCTGCAAATCATTGCTACTTCGCTGTATAAGTCAAGGGTGTGAGCAGCGGAGTATCTGATGGTCTTCGGGTCAAACTTGGTCAAGGAAGCGCATCTCATGTTGTTGTAGAAAAGCAAAGGATCTGTCTGTGTCGTGTTTATCACATAGTATGATATGAATGGAAACTCAGCGTTCTTCTCCATGTTAGCGAGAAGCATTCCTCCCACCGCCGTATTCGCCTGCGCGACGTCGTTTAGCAACTCCCCAGCTGCTGTCTTCTGTTTGAATAGTGGCTTGGCAAGCGGTGATTCTAAAATAGGCTCTATGGGTTCTAAAGGACTCATCAAATGTGCAAGAATGCACAGTTTTGGATCTGCTACTTCTAAGATGCTGAGCGAGCTGGGGACGTTCTTCGTTGTCATTCCCTTTTCTGGCGTCGGCGGTGGCACGGGTAGCTGGAAAGAGTGTGATGTAGAAATTAGGCAGATTACAAGTTCGATCTTTTTTAAAACTAATTTGTTTCTCTCAAAATAATATTAAATGTCTGAACAAGTCTATCAAAAAGAGAAAAACACAAATGTCTTGTACAGTACCAAAATATAATAATATGTCAGTGACTTGTTTTAATGTCTCTCTCTCTCTGTCTGCATTGCGAGAATCGGTCTCCAACATTCGGTGACATTTCAATAAGCTTATGATAAGAAGTAAGCCATGAATTATTTTCCTAGTTTCTTCGACTAGGGTTAAACATATGCAAATTGGAACAGCTGGAAGCAAAACTTGATAAGACTTGCATCAGAGCAATCCATTTTCCTATTGTTACATAACTTTCTACGGGTTAAACTTATAGGTACCTGGGGTAGGTACCTATTCTATTCGCACCAAGTTAAAAGGTTTAGGCTAGACATCAGTCTACTTTAGCGGTTGTGCAAAATATGTGTCGTGGCAGTAGGTACCACCCCGATCTGTAGTATATTTACCTACCAAAATAAAGAAACTCTAGAATTTGCGTAGGTGACTTTGGTCGAACTTTACCAATATGGGTTACATATTAACCAGGTAGTCATTTCTAATGTAACGTAGAGGACTACGTAATGTAACGTTCTTACGACATAAAAGGCGTAAGAAGAAAAAAGTATGTACCTTCCTACATACCTATATTGTGATAAAAAAAGATAACTAACCGGGACACCATCAGGCAAGAACCGCTCGAGCGCATGCGCGGGGATGACGAAGCAGTCTCTTTCGAGGGTTGCCAGGGAGACGGGCTCCGTGCGGCGGCGCTGGTCGCTTGTGGGGCGCTCCCAGCGGAGCAGCGACACCGACGGCTCGCGCGTCACCAGCGGCTGCGGGGGCTCCGGCTCCGGGCCGGTACCGCCGCCCAGGACTGGACCGCATCTTTCTGGAAATTATATGGGATAGGCGTCAGAAATAAATATTTGGTTGATAAGTACCTATATTATTGTAGACACCACCAGAACCTGAAAGAAAAAACTGTGAAGAGATATACCTACTATACAACGATAGATCTAATACATTTCGGGACCGGGTGGAACCTCCCTGTTAACAGACTTGTCATCAATGATATTTAGTTCACTCATTTCAGGATGTCACGTGGTTTACAAAACCAGACAGTTATTGGGCAACTGAACCCATTCAAAGAACTCTAGGTAGGTTCCTACGTAGTTTCGAAACTAAAACAGCAGTACCATTTAAACTAGACAATTATCTACCTACTGTAATATTATTATACCTGTTGGAAACCACAATGATACAAAAGTTCTTACGCCAGTTCCTCGGGGCTTAAGCGGGTTTAGTTATCCTGTTGAAGTAGTTATAACTAGTAATTACACCACGTAGAGCAAGAATGAAGTGAATACAAATTGCTAGGTGGTATCAGAACATTTCATACTACAATGTCGTAATATGACTCCATCTTTAGGTAGTTATTAGTTATTAATCTCATGGCTGTCTGTGTAAATCGAAACATGATTATATGGTGATGGAAGGCTGAGTAATGTCAACCTAAAACTTAAAAAAAGTAGATTTTTTTATACAAACGCACCGATCGTATGACCTCATCGTACAACCCAATGAAGAAGTAAAACCTCCTTTTTGGAAGACGATAAAAATGTCGCCATAATAATATCACCTCTAAAATTGAAACGGTTCAAAAGCAGCGAAATTCAGTCAAATATAATCGTGACCCCAAATGCTTTACGAAAATAGCTCTCACCTCTGTCCATTGCATGTTTCCACCGGTATTTTGGGTGTGACTTTTATAAAAGTTACACTGTGCTTATTTGCTTTTGGACGGGCGTGGAGGCCGTTTTAATGAAATGCACGAAACATTCACATAAGTACACATAATTTATTATACATACTCGTATAGGTATGCCTACCTACCGTTACTTAAAATAGACAACAAATAAATAAATAAATTAATTAATTTGATTGTTACAATACGTTTTTATTGACTGTAAGGTGCAAAAAGAAAAATTCGAGCAAGTCAGATACGAAAAAGGTATGGCCGAAATAGTGAATGAAAAAAAAATTTAACGGAATTTTTTATTTTCGTGCTGATATCAAAAATTTGAGGAAAATCTCCTCGGAAAAATTTAGTCAGCTACAATTTGAGCCTAAATAAAAGACTATCGGATTTGTAACAAAACCTTTTCAGCGACAATATTTTTTCGAATTCCGTAGGTTTATTGCCAATGTGCTCTATAGTCGTGTGAGCCACAAAATCTATGAATTTCTTTAAGCTTTATGTAGTTTAAGAAATGTTATAACAATTTGCTTCAAATAGTAGGTAGTAATTTTTTTCAAATAGTAGGTATACTATATTTTCAATAATGTAATTATGTAACAATCTAAACCGAATATCCCAATGTACCTTTAAAATAAAGATATTATGTCTATCACAGTCTATCTATTTCTACTCACCCATCCATTTTTTCTTTTTTTCCATATTATCCCTTTATTTCTACCGTTTGATAACGTACCTGAGTGCTAGATCACTACAATAAACTGTAGACTGTCAAATTATACAAGAATAATTATGACTTTCTTTAAGCACCTCCGTGGGTGTGATTGGATCGTATCTATCAACAGTTTGCAAAACATGATAAAGATGATTGTGTCAATCTGTTTTATATTTATAGCGATTGAGTGTGGCGAGTTGGCTGGGGAAATAGGAAGATGATTTTTCTTGATTCTGTTCGCGCAAATACGGTGACTTTCGTGATAAAGAAATACATCTGGATTTTTACTCTGTAGGTAGGTATGTACGTTTAATTTCATTTTGTATGTTTGTAGCTATAACTTAGTCTGTTTGTCTAGTTTTAAGAATATTTTTTATGAAATTTTTCATTTATCAGGGCAATAGTAGTACAGCCCAGAGAAGTGTCAAGACATTATTAAAAATAAGGACTGCCTTCGTCGATACGTTGCTACTCGCGGAATAGAGAGAGATGTTATTACTGATGACTTCGTGAGGACTAAGATGATGACCTCAAGATGAACTTATTGTGGTTACCAATACCTCCAACGTAAACAAGAAACTTGAAATGATGAGAATGAGGTATGTTGTTGTTTATGGGGTCAATTAAAAAGTTCATCTAATTTACCATCCGTACCTGGGTCATAACTGGGATTTACCTTCTGGAACAAAATGTTATACTCAAGGTGGTAGTTGTTAAAAAAAACAATATCTTAATGGACTGTGGTAGGAATAATATTTCTTTTTCCAAAAGGTTTTCTTCAAATGAGTTCGTGACAAACAAGGTTTTTCGAATAAATTTATGGAAAACAATTTTCTTTTTCTTTATACTACCTATAATTCTTGAAGTTTTTTTGGACGACAGGAGACATGTAATCCTTCTGTGTCCTGTCGTCCACACCTGATTTAAATGAAGATACGTAGGTGTATAACAATATACTTATGTAAACTTTTAGATATAAGTAGTCGTCGAGTATGGCCGATGTATCGATGTGCCTCTCTGTAGTTTCGGACTAACATGATTATACAAAACTTGAAGCCACGTAATACGTAGCAATACGGCAGTTTTACCTTTACAGCGCCATTAAACGTATTAAAGTTTACAAACGTTTAATGTACAAAAAGATAAACAAGTCAACAAACTCCGTTACAATTTTTTGTCCTTCTTTTCCAAAAAACAAAGCGGAAACGCCACACGAGGGCTTACGACTCATCAGCGACGGTTAAGTATAATTAAAACACAAATACAACTCGTACACAGCCAACACGAGAGTAATTACACAAAACAGATGTTGTTTGACATTGATGTACACGCAAATAGAATGTTCGCAAACTTACGGCAATAGTTGAAGAATATTCCATTTTTAGATTACTCCTCTAAAGCTCGTATAGTTTCCTAGTACACCACAGTTACATGAAAACTGTCAGAACATTTAAATTAGGAATGCTTCAGTTAGTTTTTTACCTGTGCCTTCGTTGAATTGGGTGCTGGCTCTTGGCGCGGAGAAGAACAAGTGGGTTCTGTAGTGATGCTCCTCCATGCAGGAGTATCGGTCCCGGTCCCGGCGCTTCGCATTGCGGCCTGCTCCCAGCGCCCCCTTCGCTTTCCCCCCACCCCCGCTCGCCGACACCGTCTTCTCAGTGCTGAAGTTCTTCCGAAACATCAAATTCATCTTGGAAGCTTGCCACCTTCTGTCTCTCTCGCACTTATATCAACACCACTAATGCTGCCTAATGCTAATTAGACAGCCAAGAATTAAGTCCGCTATGTTCAGACGTGTTCTGTCTCTTTCCAACGGTGTCAGTATTTTGGTTGTCGTTAGAAGTAGATGCTTGGTTCGACGGAAGACGCAAGATGATCACAGTTCATTAGTTCAATTATGAGGAATTTTCGTTTATTTTTGGTTTAAAGTGAAAATAGTATCGACATCTGTTATTCACACCTTCAAAATAGGACTGAATATTTATGTATATTAACAAACGTTCACATTGTTCAGCATAGAATATATTAACCGTATGGCTCAACAATTACCATATTGATCGGTCATTTACCAGTTAAAAGTAATAGAACCATTTTCAATTGAAATTCTCGTTCTATGTGCTATCCGATTTTATCTTTACATGAAATACGGGAGTCCTAGTGAAAATTTTTAAGTGCACTTAGGTAATATTAGTTTTACTGTTTCGGGAAGTATTTATAAATAATCAGAATATGCATAGATATCTTCTAAAACATACCTAATATTCGTTTTAAACATGAGAATAGATTTTCTTTTGCAAAGCGTCCAGCTGCACTAGGCTAATAGTAGATACTGAGGGACCTTGATGGACAGACCCACAATACAAAGATACTAAGGATATTGAGGTAGTTTATTTAAGCCCATCGACGTGCGACCTAGGACAAGATCTATATGAGGTCGGAAGTTAGGTAACCCTGGGTTGCAGTGACCTCCTAACACCGGGTGGCCTGCTCGTTTTATATGCATTCAAGATTTAAAAATTATCACTCTTCTTCTAACTAAATACCTCAAAGGCGACCATTACGTATGAATTTGAACGGACATTTAACGAAGACGCGATTCAACGTTTCAAGTGCGCTGACTTGCACAAAGTAAGTTTCCCTCAAAGGGAAATAGTAGGAGTGTTAAAAATCGCCAGTCATATTAAATTTTGATTTTTAATTCAGAAGACAAGGTTTAAAAAACATAATTTAATTATACTATTAAGTTTTAATTTCATTTTTATCAGCTTTCAGCTATAAAAAGGCGACCGCTTAACAGAGAAAGACAGTTAATCGTGTACCTGCAATTTATGGTCTCTACTCTGCCGGAATAGTGTCAGGTTATATTGATAAGTTCTGCTATACTTATGTAAAACATTGTATAAAATAAAGTCAATTCCAATGTCTGTTCGCGTAGATCTTTTAAATTACTTAACGGATTTTAATGCACTGTTTAGCAATAGATAGAGTGATTTATATGCGTGAAGGTTTATATGCCTACTTCTTTACTGATAATAGTACAAGAGGGTGTATTTTTATCACAGTTCATAAGGTACATAAATAATAATATATCTGTATTTCTATATTTTTCAATGAGAATTTACAGATTTTAATATGAAGTATTATCTAAGCATTGTTTGAGTTCTGGGAAATGAAGTAGTTTAATGTCTGAGTCGCTACCGTTAGTTGACATAGTGGACATTCTGCCCATGAATTATAGAGTTTATCGATTTTGTTATTAACGGACAGAACAAAATGTACTTACTTAGCTTTCCATTTCACGGAACTACATGTTCTGTTAATTGTTTTACCGTTTAGTTTAGATACCGATAAGATAAACACGCTTTAACGTTTAAACAATGTGATAATTATTATATTCCTGAGAAATAATACCTTGCCTAAAGCATTCGTTTCCTTCAAAAATCTTTTCAGAACAGACAACATAAAAGCAAAATAAGTTAAAAAAAAGTTTCCAAGGAGCTACGAATCAATAACAGTTTTTAGTACCTAAATGTTCCTATAATAAATTATGAAACAATTGAGCTAAACCTTAGGAACAGAGCTGACTGACGGTAATTAGCATAATTAAGGCATTACGGTCGCGTGTTATATCTATTTATTAAAGGTGAAAACAAAAAGAGTAAATAGAGATCTAAACAAATGAAGTTAATCTTGCGAAAGGCCAAGTTTTGTTTCGAAAGGCCTGCCAAATCGCGAGCTGAAACAACAAACAATCGCCCCTTATGATGCAATTTCCTGTCGCTGCGCCGGAAATGACCCCAGTCGTTAAGGTATGTAGCCACTGACCTCTATAATACGTTTTTGTAGTCCAACATGTAAATATCTTGATCTTTTTTATCATTTACATAAGGACTCAAAAGGATGTGCGGATTACAATTTAGCATTCTCTAATAGATGTTCTATTCGCTACTCTTTCTAATTAAACTGATATTTTACATTTTAATTTTCCCTCAAATATTGTTTTTCGCTTACGTTTTTCGTAGATAGATTAAATCTTGAAGGATAACACTATATTCAAGAAAGTTGGATGTTGTCCAAACCAGCTAAGTGATTCGAGAGCAATTCCGAGCAACCTTCAATACATGGCAGGCATGACACACGTTCGATAGAACAAAGACATAAACGCGGGTATCTTCGTTATCTGAATGTCAAGTTTTGTCCTTTTTCCCAAGAAAGCCAGTGGATCGAGGACAGTGTTGACAGATTGTAGTGAAAATGCTTTAAGCTTAAAATCCGCTAAGTTTTCAAGCGCTAAAGATCCGTCGTAGTTTTTATAATTAGGTATGTTGAAAATAGTGTGAGTGAGTGTTACGACAGTAATTTCTATTTAACACTAACACAAAATTAAATATTTCGTATTACATTAATCAGATTCATAGTTTTTTATGCTGTATAAATGTAGGAAACCCTTGTATAGGTATGTAGGAAACCCCTGTATAGGTACCCTTGTGATTTGAAAGAATAAAAAAAACATAAAGTTACGAGTGTAAATCATTATTACCTACGCATTTTTTCCGCACTTTTTCCTATCACAAACGGAATTTTAACTAGAAAAAAATATATGAACCGCGAATATTGGTATACCTAACCTAATATTCTTAATCTTGGCAACACTGATATAACAAACGAATCGTGACTAACTGCGGCAGCTTTTACGGGCAATTTGGGGGAAACCTTTAGGGAGCAGATTACGACATTTCTCTAATACGCATGTTTATGTAGTGCTTCAGTCTACTGGTGTTGTTTATAGTTTCTGTAAGACATTTATACTACATAAGTTTTTTCAGAGCTTACGTGTTCTCTTCTGATTAATTGTTAAGCTTCTATGACAAATAAAAAATATTATTGATCAATAGTACAGGATAAATAAATACTGTGTTGCACTGTAAGTTGTGTGGTACAGAAGGCGTTTTCAACTATACAAAATCAGTTAGTATGAGTGGTGTAATTTCATGTTGTTTTTTATCTATAAATTTAAAAAAAAGCAAGTTTCAGTTTTCTAAATTTATCTATTTTTAAATTAAACTAATTATGCTAAAAAATCGTAGGGATTGCGTAATGAGAACTTGTTACTTGCTGTCTAGATTTATTTATAGTAACTAGAATATAGTATTACTGCAATTACAGTGCAATAATTGCAATAATACTAGTTTGACTGAAACAGTCTACCAAGGGAACAATGAAAGCCATAAACTTGAGTATTTCGAGATCCGCTACAGATGGAATAGAATTACAATCCACTGAAGTGCCGTCGCAAATTGGATTATACTTGTTTCGAGCACCTTCTAGAACATCCGGAAATGGCCAATCCAATAGTGTTCCAGAATTTTCGAGAGTTGAAGAGGCATTAAGGGAAGGCGGAAGGCGGTCGTCATCTCACTGACAACTGCTCTACATTTCAAGAGTAAGGTAATTGAACTAGTTTATAATTTTACTGCTCGAGTATTGAAAATAACTTTGTCTAGTATCTACCTAGGTCGTAAGTTGTAGAGCCTCATTAATTCTGATAAAGTTTTAACTGTAAATACTCGTGCTATGGAATATTGTAGTTAATTTTAAACTAACTTTTTGATGAGCTAGAGAATTTAGATATTGCATATACGAGTACCAACATAGTAACTGGATGAAAATAAAAAAAAGAACAAGAAAAATTAAGTAGTAAATTTCAAACTAACTTGGACTTAAAAATGAGAAAAAAAGAAGTTTTAATATAGAGTTATAGACCAGGATGACTATACCTTTTGAATTGTTTTTGGCTATACAGGTATTTGATTTGTGGAGAATTTCGATAGCCTGAACCACAATATTATATTTTTAGGTTAACAACAATCGTAATAACAAAAAAATATTTTCAACTTCATGCCACGCCGAATACTTAAAAAAGGAAACAAATCAATCAACCCCACATCTAATTCTATGAGCATTACAAATCTTCAATTCAATAACAGTAAGTGCCCGAACCCTTTAGCGCCAAACGTTGCCGTTACAGCGTTTTTACTCAAACATAGAGACTGTAAAAAGGACAGATGATGAGCTGCGAGCGACATTTCGTTTTACATACATACATACATGCGGTGAGTAGGATTTAGTTTACATTTATTAATTTATCATGTTAATCAAGCTTAGGGCGACTATTGCGAAACGCCATTCTCAGTAACTTTAGCCAGGGGTCACGTGACACCTAAATTGACCCATGAGATAGACACTGACGATTTTTGATTCAGAAAAGACTAGCTAAGATCCCAAATAAAAAAAAATGGCTGTTTTTTCTGTCACGTACGAATTGGACCACATACAAAAGCGCGCGAAGACCTTCTGCCAGCGAGACTCATAAATTGCTTGGTTTAGAGTTCTCGCTAGTCGAGATCGGCTGGATTTTCTATGTTCAGAATCGAAACTTTTTCGTAATAGCATTAGTAAAGATTAAGCTGGTTGAATCATTTATATCAATAGTTAAGATATATCTAAATAGTACCTATGCATAGATATAAATTAAAGAACAAAAGTTAAAAAAAGGCTACATTCAAATTACTGTCCTTTACGTGACATTACACAAGCAAATAATTATACAATTTAAATGTATTTCATTATAATAATGCTTACGCGGGAGCGGAAACCCGCTATTTACCATGAACACAGTCTAAACGTATCCCCTCCTTACGCACTTAGTACTTACTCGTACTTATGGGCCTTTTCGTTAACCAGGTTATAAGGATTTATGTCAGTAAAGAGGTCAAAATGACAGCCTGCTATTAAGTTTTTTGCCTTATCAAATTTATCATCTTTCCGTCCTTGGTATCACTCACGAATATTGATATATATTGGTAGGTGTTCACGAACCATTTAATGATAAAATTTTAATGGGCTTTATTTAGTTTGTCTGTTGCTGTTGCTTCACATCACTCATGTTATTGTTAACTACTTAATTGTCGTGGCGAAACAATGGGTTGGCTATTTTCAACTGACTTGTAAAAAGTAGGAGGTTCTCAATTCGACTGTATTTTTTTTAAATGTTTGTTACCTCATAACTTTCGACTGAGTAAACGGATTTTAATGATTCTTTTTTTATTTGAAAGCTGGTGCTCGTTTTGACAATGGCATCATGGCGACATAAATTTGCAAATTTGTATTAATACTTAAACAAACAAGATAAAACATTAATAGGTAATATCGCTTCTCATAGTCATATCATTGACATGTGACAACCCTCTATAGCAATCGTTCTTTAAATGTAGTTTGTCGCTGTTACCTTTACATATTAGATGTATTAGATAAACAATAACATATAATCTTTTACTAAAATGATCATGATTCTAAAGTCCAACCGCATAAAATTACCTACAATTCGTGGTTACGTAGCTTAACGATTTCCAATAACCGTCCACCTAAAGGTTTATTGGCAATGGCTGTAATAGATATTAATTTTCACACATTAATAGTTCGTCTTTTCGGTGCGTGATAGACATGTCTGTTAATACGACAGGTGACATGATGATATGAATATTGGATTTCGTGACGGTGCGGGGAGCTTCGAGAGCCTACCTACTTACATTATGTCTTGAATGAATTCGTCCTTGAAGCCCGGCCTTGGCGGAACAATGGTAGCCATGGGAATTCAGGTACTGTAGGCTAGTTGAAGTTGGAAGTATAGCTTTTGTATGTGAGGTGTGCACGTCACACCATTCTTTGACTAGAATAAATGAAAATGCCAAAAAACTGTTTTACGATTTGATTGCTAATGAGATTGCCTATAGCATAAACCTGAACATGCATATACATTTTACTTTTACGAAATGCATACTTCCATATGCTGATCTAGTGCAAATCCGTAGGATTAAAATAGTGCAATTGAAATACTTATTCTTTAAAAGTCTCTTAGAACCTATGTACCTATGTATGTTAAAAATTATAGCGGGTTTCTCCTAATAAAAAGACAATAAATAAAGTTAGGTAAAGCAAAATTTTGTCACAAATGGTAACAATTTAATCCATCTATTTAACTCCGCGGTAACTACAAACACCAAAGTTACAAAACATAGTAAATTGTTTACGACCAACACAAGCCGTAGGGTTAGGTAGGTAGGTATTATATATAGTTAATGTCGAGGCCATTTAGGCTTAGCATTCAGATCCATAAAACCACAATATCAGGTAATTTAATTCGCCCCAATAATAACAAAGTATAACCGATTTAGCCCAATTTATAGGTATAGTGTGATCGAATCGCTAACAACAGCTGTTGTTTAACGCCGAAAAACTTGTGCGTAGTAATTTTTTCGTCATTACAGTCAAAATAATGTAAAGGTCATGAGATTACAATTTTTCAGGGTCAATAGTCAAATGTTTAACAACAGTAGACTGTTGGTCACTTAGAGAAAATAATGTTTATAGCCAACTTCAGAAAAAGCCAAGATAACAGAATCAACATCACTACATAGTATAAAGCAAAGTCGCTTTCTCTGTCCCTCCCTATATCCCTATGTATGCTTAAATCTTTAAAACTACGCAACGGATTTTGATGCGGCTTTATTTAATAAATAGAGTGATTGAAGAGGAAGGTTTATATGTATAAACGTTTACAGTTTTTCTGTAGTGTATTTAGTATCAGCATTGC
>DWAV01000915.1:0-15693 GCA_018231305.1 Noctuana lactifera
CCATGTAGCCGGCGCGCGGCCGCCCGCACCTGCCGCCGCACAACGGTATACACACTCCAAGAGTACTGGATGCCACTCTCAGCACAAGTTTAAATATTTAATATATATTTATGTTCCCGGTCACTGTATTTGTCTTATTTTATCTTTGCGTAGCCATCTCAACCATCTCATCCTTATTGGAGCAGCGTGGTGGAGTATGCTCCACGCTTTCCCCGATTGTGGGGAGCGAACCGTGCCCAGTAGTGGGACATAAAAAGTGTCGAAGGTAACATGTTATTTACAAGGAAAATCCTAGTGGAACTATTAGTGTGAAGCATTATTATTCATTATTGTTATAGAAAAGTAAAATCTTCGTATTTAAAACATCCATTTACCAAAAATCCTGAATTCAACAAGGCAAAATAATAAACGAATAGATGGTAGGTACCCACTTTAGTTTCGAAATATGACAATTCAAGACTTTCAAAGTAACTCACGTTCTATCTTCATTCTCCTCGAATAAGTCCATTAGTTGTGTAAGTAGATTGCACTCTCCTATAAACTGTAAATAAACAATTAAAGTTTAATACATTTGTTGTTTGACTTCGACATGTTTTATACAAACGTATAAAAGGCAACGTCCTACATTCAACAATCCTAATAAATAAAAAATATTTTATGGTACATAAATGTTAATGATTTTTAATTTGTATAAATAAATACACATTGCCAATATACGTCAGTATGTAGGAACAAGATGCGGAATACTGACGTGTTGCGCGTATCGGTGGTGGTGCGCGCGGTTGGCGAGCGCGTTGCGCACGAGCGCGTGCAGCTGCGCGTGCAGGAAGTTGTTGTGCTCGTGCGCCCACGCCAGCGCCGCCACCACGCCGCACGTGCCTGCACACACAACACAAACACTACCTATACCTAGTGCGCCTCTACACCTATACAATTACGAGTACAATATAATACAACACTTTTAATGAGCAGGGGATATGCCGAACGCCTGAAAGCCACTGCGGCCAGTGTTGATCTATCTCCTGTAACTTGCTGATTCCCAATAGTCCATGACCCTCGTGGGTTCCTTGAGGTTGCAGGCCAGCATACAAACGTAACAGGTAATGCCAATGACTTACCGAGACTGATAAGCGCGTTGGGCACGTCGTCCACCTCGGAACACGCCAATTGCGCCAGCAGCGCCGCCGCCCCCAGCCGCGCCGCGCCCACGCGCTTGCCGCGCCCCGCCTCCGAGCCGCTCGCAGCGCCCTCCCCGCCGTCCCCGCCCTCCCCGCCGCTCGGCATGCGCACGCGCGCGCCGCTGCTGGAGCAGCTGGCCTCGCCGTTGCTGTTGTGATTACTGCTCTTGTCCGCTGACTTAGCGTCTGAATTCTGTAAAGTCATTAACATTGCAAATATATAACTTAAGTTTCGATAATAATATAGAGATCACACGTTATACATGAGATTGAAATACCATAATATATTTAAATAAGCTAAGTATGTCATACTTTGTAGATAATGGTAATACCTGACAGGGAGATTGTTCTTCTTCGTCGTCGAGGGCGGGGTCCCGTAACAGCGCGTGATGCAACAGCGGGATGTGCGGCGCGATGGCGCGCTCCACCGTCGTGATGTCCGTGGGCTCCGTGTCTTCTGCCGCCCTGCAGCACGACACATATGCTCATTCAGTAAAAACAATCGAATATATAACCATGCTATGCTGGCTTGTAGGGACCATAACGTCGCGTCTTGTCTCGGTATGAACTAACTCTCACGTCATGTCAATCTTAATGTGGATAGCGATCCTACTTTGGCGAGTAAAGTAGTCAGATAGTTAAATGTATGTGAATGTCGATTCCAAGTGGTGAACATGGACGCAGTGTGTGTGTGTGTACTTACGCGTCGGGCGCGAGGTCGTGCGTGAGGAGCGCGGCGAGCAGGCGCGTGCCGGCCACGAGGGCGGGCGTGCGCGCGGCGCGCGGCGCCGTGAACATGCCCGCCAGCAATGCGCGCACGCTGCGCTCGCTGCGCAATCGCGATGCCAGCGCGCGGGCCTTGCACTTGCTACACGCCATATGCATAACATTATATTACATTTATTAGTATTATTGTAATATTATACTCTTTTTTAAATAAAATGAATGTATATCAATCATGTTATGTGAACATACCTCGTGTACCAAGGGTCAGCAGACCGACTGGAGCCGAGGTCGCAGGCGAGGCCGGCGGCGTTGGCGAGCAGGTCGCACAGCAGCGACGCGGCGTTGTCCGCCGCCACGGCGCGTAGCCGAGTCGCGCGCTGGGCCTTGCGGCGCGCCACCTTCGCCTCGTCCTCTGCTCTCACCGCTCCTGCACCCGCTATCCCCGCGGCCTCCGCTGCTCCCGCGGCTCCCGCGGCCCCCGCTGCTCCTGCTGCCCCAGCTACCCCTTCGGCACCTACTGCCCCTGCAGGCCCCGATGCCTCGGCCGCCGCCCTCTCCATAGCCTCTCGCTCCTCGTTGCAACGCTGCAGTGCGCCGGGCTCCGCTTCCGGCATGTCATTCCCATTCGCCCGGTCTAGATTCTGAAGTCCAGCGACTGTCACAAGAATTTATTTATTAGAATAGTCACCATCACTCTATCCTTGTCCTGTTGCTGGGTACGAGAAAATGCATATAGAATAAACCTAAAATCGAATCACCAAATGAGCAGTGCGTAGCACATACAAGCCACACATATTATAATATTCGCTACATAAACATAAATACTAGTACATTAAAAGCAATACTTACCAAAAGGTGGTCTATTGTCTATCCTATTCTGCATTTCAATTTCACGCTGGTTGTCAAGTTTCTCTACATACTCTTGCTGTGCTTTCTCTGGCTCTTCGGGTTGGTCCACCTGGTTATGCTCAGGTTTAACTTCAAGACCTGCAAGATGCTGGGCCTCGTCTTCTGCTATTGCCACCAATGGGTTATAGTGAACCTCGGGTGGATCATATGTACCACATATAATTTGAATAAGACTCTCCAAAAACTGATGTTCTTCAAACCACTGGAAAACATAACAATAAATAGTAAGACAAGCAAAATTGAATAAGAACTTCAGTATTTTAATTACAATCAGCTAATAAATAAATAATACATAATAACAGGTGTGCTAGTGAGAGGCAGCCCAAAAATGTTACAATACTGCCGTGCAATGAGCACTCGTGCCTGCTGTATAACAGATGGCCATGTGTATCTACAATTCTATACGGATAACATAATTATGTAATTTAATCTTGCAAGTATTATTTTTACTTCAAAAATTGGCTTATTGCTACAAGTACAAACTACATTGATAATGTTGCAATTTTGCAACAAGTTTTAAAATATTTACAAAACATAGGAATGTGAGTTACAAAAGAATTACAAATTATTGTCATAACAACATTTAAACGTCAAACAAAACCAGACAACATACACTGAATGATGTCTTACTGAAGTGTACTCACCTCCATAATGATTTTGTTGAATGGGTAGTCGAGCCTGATAAAGTACTTGAATGTGTCTGCAATGGCTGAAGTAGACATGTGACGCAGCAGGTTAGGTAAGAAGTCGCGCCGCGCTCTGAAGAAGTCCAGGACTCGCAGACATACTATGTGGTACAAGCACCAGTCCTAACAAAATATTATGTTTTTCTGTACTAGAGATAAAGTGAATTTAACTTTTTACACAACCTGAAATGGGGCTAATGTGTCCTCTACAAGAGCCATCAGCACCTGCAACTGTTTCTTCCAGTCTGTCTGTATAGTACTAACCACAGAGAGAGAGTGAGGAATAAAAGAAACAGGAGATGGTCTTGTATTATGTTCAAACAAAAACAAGCAAGTCAACCTGACACATTATAATATGATTGGTCAAAAAGAAATGATATATGATATAAACATTTTGCTGCTATGTTAAAAAGATTTCAGGACATTTAAAAATTTTGTGTGTTTCTAAAGCATTAAGTATGTATATGAATGTCGCCACAATTCTTTAACAAATAACTTTACTTGAATGTAACCATTATTAAGTCGTTTCATAAGTACAAATGGCTCAATTCACATGTAATTTTTGGGAATGCCCTACTAGTTTCAAACCATTATGAGGTATTTCCACATGAGCTCTTGTCAGTTTGGCCCGTTACATTTATAAGGCAAAGTCAAATAAATGTATTCATCATAAGGTACATGTATAAACTGGATGAGCGAGTATATGGACACTTGCATACCATTAAATGACAAAACATGATTATGTCCATACCTGCTTATGACTTTGTTCCAGCAGCATCCCAATAGTCTTACTAAAGTATGACGCAAGCAGTGGGTTCAGAGGTGGATCCTTTTTCACAAAATCACAGATCCTGTTCATCTGTGCAATATCCATGGATAGCTGATTGCTGAGCATGGACAGCTCACTGGTGAGGACCTCGCTAGCAATGTTGGCATGTCTGTACTGTGTTGATAATTCCACATCCCTGGGCGGTTCTTCCAAAATCAGAGTTATTAGCTCCGCCAATATCTCTGGTTTCGTGAGACTGAAATTAGGTAAAATAAGGTTACATTTCTAGCATTAAACTGCCTTCAGCGGCACTAATTATAAAATCAGTTTAGTCTCATATTTGTTACAGAAGAAACAAACATGCAAACCACATCCATAACTAACTTCAACTATTATCAAACTTCTATTATCAAACATAAATTACTTGCTTGCCTACTAATAATGCAGGCCTATAATTTATAAAGTTTATTTACATCTAAAGTAAAAAATTATAAAACAGACTTATAATCCTCGCAAATATCAAGAACTTTTATATACATATTTTAAAATTTCTTTACATTTAATAAGACAAAGCAGGTTACAGAATGATACTGCAAAATAGTATGTAATAGTTATCTGAATGGCAAGTTGGGCTCAGTTTAAGAAACTCACAAGCACATGAGCGCCTTGTTGTCTGCCTTGCATTCCTGCAGGATGTCGTCAGCCTCCAGCACTTGAGTGAGTGTGACATTCTGCAACAAACAACACACATCAGAGGAATGCTAAAACACACCTTTTCACTCCAACCAAAAATTACACTCTCAACGAATCCTTACAAGTTTGCGAGGCTGATAAATACTGTGTACTGTGTAAATAGTGCAAAAGCTCCCCAAAACACATCGAGCTAACGACTCATAACCACCAATTCAACAAAAATATACGCACCTTATCCTGCAGGAGAATATTTAACTCCCTAAGTACGATAAAATTTCCACTCCAAAACATAATTAAAATTAATAAGTACAAGTTATTTAATTATTCTAGATCCATAGAAAACTTTATATTTTACGGATTTTAGAGTTTCTCCGATAAAAGTGCAACGATCCGTTTTCTGTCTGACAGACAGCCATTTCTTTGTGTTGCTTACTTTAAAAAATTTATCGGTATAGATTAAAAAATTAAATACACGTAATCATTCTTGAAAGCACAGACTACGTAGATCTGCGACTGAAAAGTTGGAAGAAGCGATTTTTTTCCTCCTTCAACCAAATACATTACTCCGTTAGAACATTTCGGTCTAGTAGAAGTCACCATAATGTACAGATGAGTACATTTACTACATTTAATTTTATACGACACCGCTGAACGATCTGCAGGCTTAGAGCATAGGACATAAATAACTTCTCTAAGTCTGCAGGCATTGACCACAGACTACATAGAATGTGAATTGACCTTTATTTGATTTTATTGACAAATTTGGCATATTCATTCACAATGTTCAAAATAATCAAATTATATAAAAACAATAATAATTGAAAAAGAAATGCAACATTAATGTTTATTGTATACAATTAATATTATTATTATCTCCTTTTTTGTAGCAACTGCATTGCCAGAGCTTCAGCTTCTTGCACTGAAAGGGTAGCAGACACATCTTCTATCTTTTTAATTTTTCTTGGTGTGATGCTTTCTTGAGGAATGCCTTTACTCTCAACTAATTTTCGTTTGCTCGGTCTGAAAATAACAAAATTATGAAAATTGTTATCAATTTTAGGATTAGCAAATTCATGAGTAAAACAAGAATTTAAGTAAATGCATAATGAGCAGGTTATATACCTATGGAATTTTTCATCCTCGTCTGAATTTTCACTTGTTGATTTATATCTTGGGCCATGGTTTGCATCACTGTCTTCTGAAGCTTCTTCACTGTCTACTTGTTTACCATAAACTTTATCAGGATCTGGAAGCCAAGATAGATCTGGTCCATCTGATTCTGACTGGGAACCAAAATCATCCTTTTCGCCTTCTTCTTCTTTCTTTTTATTTTTTAATTTTCGTTTCTGGTCCTTATGTTTAGCCTTAACTTTTTCTCTAAAACGAATCTTATCAAACTTATCTTCCTCTTGTAACACCACTTTAGCTTTTTCAATGTCGATTCCACCGATATTTTCATTCATGAACTGTTTAGCTAACTCAGATTTAACATCCTTTTTCTCATCTTCTATAACTTCACCTTCTTCTGTGAACTTTACAGTAGTGTTCACTTTAATTTTCTTCTTTAAGATCTTCTTAGCCACTGCAGCTTTCGTCAGTGGTTTAGCCTTTTTCTTCGAAGTAGTTTGTAATTCCTGTTCAGGTATAGTTTTAACTTCAACATCTTTCTTTTTGACTTGTAGGAAACCATCTTCATCACTGTCATCATCATCATCATTATGAAAATTGAATTTAGGTATTTCTTTTGATGTTTTATCTTTTTTAAGGATTTGTTGGGCTTCTTGTTCTTCTTCAGCTGCACTTTGGTTGGAACTTTCTCCATCATCCACCTTTGATTTCAATTTCTCTAGAACATTATCATTTTCTACATGCTTTATTTGATTTTTCTCAATCTTGGCTTTTTGGTATTTATGCATGAATTTAATTCTTGGAGGTACAATCAAGCCTAGAGACCTGGCGTAAGCATCTGTATCCAACAACTGAACATTAAATATTTCTTTATTTTTCATTAAAAATACTGATTTCAAATAATTAACAAATGCCCTCTGAGCAGTTTGTTTCAGTTCAGTGTTGTCTGAAAGTAGACTCTCAATTTTCCTTTGAGGAGCTATAACCTTTGATGGATCAACTGATATCTTATTAATGGGTATCCTGGTATTTTTCAAATCTTCAACAATCTTTTCTTCATGGGGCAATAACATAAGTAATCCTTCACCTTTTCCCAATACTCCTCTGGCAGTCCGCCCCGCCCTATGAATATAAGTAGCAACATCTTCAGGGCAATCATATTGTATGACCCAGTTAACACGAGGAAAATCTAACCCTCTGGAAGCTAGATCTGTTGCGAATAGCACAACATTGGACTTTCTACAAAACTCATTATATATCTTTTCTCTTTTCTCCTGATGTAAGGTGCCATACAGGGCTAACAAACTAATGCCCGGCCTCAGCTTGCAGAATAAGTCATATGTATATTTCACTTGCTTGCACGTCGCCATAAAGACTAGTACTTTTTGTTTTAAGTGATTTCTTATAAAAGACCAAAGTATCCCAAGTTTTTCATCAATTTCACATACAATGTAACTCTGTTGGAGGGATTCTGGAGTAACAGTCTCTGCTTGTTCATGAGGAGCTACGTATGTTGGAAAAGATAGACTTAGCCTGGCTAAGTCTTTCACAGATTTTGTTTGAGTAGCTGAGAAAAGGAGAGTTTGCCTCTCTTTAGGTAAATTATCTATAATAGCATTCATTGTAGCCTCAAAGCCCATATCCAAACACCTGTCTGCTTCATCTAAAACCAAGATTTGCAGCTGGTCACAGTTGAAAAGTGGGTTTTCATCCATATGTTGTAGTAATCTTCCAGGTGTACAAATCAATATGTTGATTTGATCCATCCTCTTGCGCTCAAATTTAAGATTTTGCCCACCAATAATTAATCCTGCAGAAAAATCATGAAGATGACCAACTTTTCTTAATGTTTCATATATTTGGTATGCCAACTCTCTTGTTGGGGAAATGACCAGAGCGCCAACACCATCCAATCGAGTCCATTTCTTAACAAATAAGTTTTCCAGAATAGGTATCAAAAATGCTAAAGTTTTACCGGAACCAGTCTTGGCAGCACCTAATATATCTTTTCCCTGTAGAGCGTAACCTATTGCTTGCCTCTGTATTTCAGTTGGAGCTACGTAATTGTTCTCCTTTAAGGCTTTGAGAGTCTTCTGAGATAGTGGGAAATCCTTGAATGTTTTTATATCATCTGGAACAATCTGCAAAATAACATGATTTTACATAACGAGATTTACAACTTCCAAGCACGAAAGTACAAAGCACACAAGTCAAGCACAAATTAACCATAACATTGAACACGGTAGTTGAAGAATCTCCATTTCACACTTTATTACTAATGTTTTCTATTGTGCTACAAGTATGTAATGTTATTGTAATATTAAAATTGGCAAATTGAGAAGAAAATGACTAACTTGTTGATACTGCGCTTGCAAGTATTGTATTGCGGCGTCTTCCTCCACACTTTTCTTCTTGCGAGGTTTAAATAATTTGTGTTTCGTTTTCTTTCCTTGTTTATTCTGATCTTTATTTTCTTGCTTCATAGTTACCTATGTACTTTTTTTAATGGCCAAAATGCACATGGTTTTAAAATCTTAAAATTAATGATGATTGATGTCAATTGTCAAGTCAAGATGACAATGACAAGACAAGATGAAGACAATGACAATCATATAGCACAGAGTGTACATAAATTTAGTATTAGGTACGTTACGACTTATGATTCCTGCTATGTTTATGTCTCAATAAATAAATTCTCTAAGGTGTATGCCGTGTATGTTATGATTACCTTTATAGTTATTAAAATCTTTGGTTATAATGTTTATTTACATAGACAGCTAAGTCATCTGCGAACATAAATAAGAAACTAGTTCTAGTTAACGCGCAGTACAAGCTTCGTTTTGTGCTTAGCTTGTTATCTCACGTAGTTTCATGATAGTTGGCACGAAAATATAAATCTGGAGAAAAACATCGAGAAGTCGGTTATCCGACAGTTCACAGATGAGTTTTAAAGTATCTACATTGGTACGCTTAAGTACGCTGTAGCCATCTCGTTGTACCCAAGTTATTTGTGGAGGCTCTTACTAATCAATTATTCTTGAAAGACTAACGAATAAATTGAAAAATTTAAAGAGGAGTGATCGAGAATCGAGCTATTGAGCCCCGTCACAGACTACATAGAATGTACTAGCCCCGTCAAGTGTCAAATCAAGTCGCGTCAAAACCGTGAACTAGTGTCAAGTACGTAGTACCTAGTACCTATGTACCTACGTGTGTTTCATTTCATTTTTTATTTATTCCACAGAACACTAAATTTCATTCATTCAATCAGTACTGCCAACCTAGCTCGAGAATTAAATAGAAGCAAAGAAAGAAACTTCAAACTCATGCAATTTAATTTTTTTATTCATAAACAGTTCAGACAGCGTATCTATCGCACGTTACACAAGCTCAATAATTTTTATTACAAACGACGTCTTCCACTGTGTGAGCTTAACTGAATTTTTAGTTTCTAAAATAATAGTAGGCGTCGAAAAGGTAAGAAGTATTAAAATTATTCTTTATTAGTTGATATTTTATCACATTAATTGTGGAACATCGTTTTTTGTTGAGGGTATCGTGGAATTAGACTGTACCCTTGCCACAGTTTCTTTGTTATGTTGAATCATCGGGCACTGCGCATTTTCCTTATGATTGTCTATTTGCGACTTACGTCAGTCTAAACAAGATCTATGTTTGCGACCTAATGTTATAATTAATCCTAAATTAAATAGGTTTATTATTAGGTATATGGCTATAGCAGAAGTGATTAATACAAGTAAATGTAGGTACCTGTTATACTGTACTAGTTGAAAATATGTTTCTACCTGCATACCTACGCAATAAAAATATTCAATATACCTACCTACATACCTACTTCCTTTAATCTTGAAGTTATCTCTGGGTAGCTAATTAAATCGAGTTCTTATGTGATCTTTTAAATGTTGCAGTATTTGCTTATTAGGTATCATAAACAATCTATAATCAATACTAGGTAGGTACTTTTTATTTTGGTTACAGATTGTAAAAATAATTACTATATTCACAGACCTTTATAATTAAAATAGGCATGCACCATCTCTTGACATGTTTAATACCTAAGTGAAGCAATTTTACTTGTAGCAGTTACTTCTTGTCTATTTCTATAATTCTTCTTCTTATGTTTTAGTTAATGTTCTGTTGGTTAAACTTAGGTGTGGGATGGAAATAAAATAATTTTCTGTTCTCTTTCATTCTATATTCAAAATTACCTACTTCATAATACTTTTTCATATATTGCCTTACAAAATAGTTGCCACATAGGTACATATAAGCTTACTTGTTTTGTATTATATGTAGGTATTATAAGTCTCATTGTGCTATTGTGCAATACACCCAACTAACTGTATGTGTACTCGTAGGTTCTCCTTTAAACTCCTGTTTGTTTTGGTTGGCTGAAGAAATAGATATGTAGCCATATTGCCTATTTATGCTTTTATAAAATCTTATCTGTATTTATTACATGTATTTTGGTGTACAATAAAGAGTATTGTATTGTATATTTAACTATGAGTAATTTAACAGAGGGACAATGAAGACTACAGCAGTGCTGTTGCTGGTGGTGGCGGCTGCCTCCGCAGTCTCCTTCACAGAACTTGTCCGCGAGGAGTGGAATGCTTTCAAGGTATCTATAATAATATAAAACTATGGAAATTACATCAATTTCCTGCTGATTCCTATAATACTTTTTTTAGTGGTCTAAATTGAAAAAACTAAATGTCTAAAATGAGAAAATAATAATATTAAATGTTTGTATAATCTTACCTACTATAATATATCTTAAACATATATCTGTTTATCTCTAACATTCTCAATTACGTGCTTTAGGTAAATTTTCTTTTTTATAATGTAGTTACTGGCAGGAGACTTTGTCCGATTTTCACTTAACGCCTTGCCATCATTACTGTGACACAGCTTCAGCACCAGAAGCAGTACGACAGCGAGGTAGAGGACCGCTTCCGCATGAAGATCTATGCAGAGAACAAGCACAAGATCGCCAAACACAACCAGCGGTTCGAGCGCGGCCTGGTCACCTTCCGGCTCAAGCAGAACAAATATGGAGACATGCTGCACCATGAGTTCGTGCACACCATGAACGGCTTCAACAAGACTACTAAGTAAGTATCACACTCAATGGACCCTAGGTAGATACGAGTACGTCCTCTACACTAATTTGCCCTTTGAAATGCTGTGAAGGGCAGAGTTTACTGTGCTATGTCAATCCCTAGTAAAATTTATTTAAATCCGGCTCGAAGGACCATATATAAAATGTACTATATGTATTGTACTTTACAACTTTCTCTTTAACAAATTATGGGACATGAAATTATAAAAAAGTATAATTTATTTTGCATGTACAGTAAATATCTCATTTTTAATTTTATAAACAATACAGCAAATTTAATTCGACGACATGTACTTAAATGCCAGTAAAGTAAGTTTTATGTTCTCGAGCGCCAGACCATGTTTTGTTTCCGTTAAAATAAAAAGATTACACGACATTGCTTGTCCCAGGTCACTGATTACCGATAACTGATAACTGTGAGACGTGACACAAATACAGAGCTTAAATTATCATTTTCATAATATTTACAAAGTTGTTATGTTTGTAAAACAATAGTAGTCGTATAAATATAGACCGATTGCTCTTACAATTGTTGTAAACAAGATTTTATGTAGAAGTAGCTCGGCTCGGCCAGAAAGTTCGTAACAATAATAATATGCTAATGCAGGCCAACCACTTCTGTGTTTGCACAGGTCTGGTGAGTCATAGAAAGAAAACATTTTTCGTAAACATGTTAATGTTTTATGACTCATAAATAGGTTACAGTTGGTGAACCTTACCTATTCAATTCATTTATTTGCTAATAATAATACCATCGGATATATCTATCTATTTCATAAATTAATGTCCTATATCCTATGTAGAGGTGGTCCTTACCGGTAGCGCGACACAGCCTTGGATCATACTTCCTGGAAACTTGAATCACTACGCGAATATAATATTAATTACGCTTGGTACATACATAACATTGTTTACATTAATAGTAGGTACTACCTCGTATTTACACCAGATATAAAAGGATGGTGTAAAAGGAGCAAATTCGACTAAAATGGAAATTTCTTTTAAGTTCTACCAGTGGTACGTAAATACAAGAGAGTATAAAAATCGCTATCTAAAAAATAATCATAACTTGAGTATTATTTAAATTTTTTTTCGTATTTTATTTTCAGTCCTCAGTAGTTCTGCTAGGAGATGTTTCAGGCTTGTCCATTGTTTATGGGACACCCTGTGTATTAAAAAAACAATAAATTTTTACTTAATATATTAATACGTTTGCCAGTTCATTAAAAAGTATCTCAACTGAATAGCGATGGGGTATGATCTGATGGAAGTGGGGGTTTCTGGCTCCCGAGATATGACATAGCTACACAGTGAGGTGGTCCGCAGGCACGCGAAGGGGCTGGTGGGCAAGGGCGCGGCGGCGCGCGCGGCCACGTTCCTGGCGCCCGCCAACGTGCAGCTGCCGGCGCAGGTGGACTGGCGCAAGCACGGCGCCGTCACCGACGTCAAGGACCAGGGCAAGTGCGGCTCCTGCTGGGCCTTCAGCACGGTCAGTTACCCTCCTGCGTACCTCATCCGTCCCTCGCGCCCAGCTGTGGGTTGAAGGCAATCCTACTGCCCTCAGTTCATCGAACAAATAAAAAAGTCAATAAAATCATAAGTCAATTATGACTTGATGATTAGTCGTATCACATTTTATTATCACAACGATATTAAACGCAAAACATGTGAGGGCGATGTCGTGGCATTACTCATGTAATCGATACATCGCTCACGCCCCCCGTAACTACATCGATGCACTCACAGCTACAATTATCTCAGTACACCTACCCACAGAAATACGTACTCTCATTGCTCGTGCGAGCAAAATCACACGACACCAAAAAAATCCCTAAGGTGTTACATGTTTCTCAACTGAACACAGCAATACGGATCACAATCTAACTTGGGGATTACCAAACTACTATTTAGAGACCCCTTTTCCTAACGAACTAGCCCCATAGCCAAATTACTTTTAAAATCCCATCTTATTATGTTAGTTTTAATTAGAAGTTGGTACACGCATCACAACTTATACAATACCTATATTGAAAGTTTTTTGAAATAAATATTTGTGTTAATTAAAAAGGATCCATTTATAAACATTGTCGACCCCCGAATCAGTTTTCGATGGGTAATTGATCCATTACACACATGGGTTATTGGTTTTTGGTTAAAAGTTGACAATATTTATGTAGAACTTTGCCAATGCCTGGGTTCACAACACAACACAAGTACGAAAGCACCATGCAACATTGTAAGGCTGTTTACACTTCACTGACGATTATGTTGAATTCCTAGAACTGCTTCAAATAATCATTTTACAATAAGAACTTTGTTGCTGAATGCTCTCCTTGTTATATACTTTTGAGTATGTATCAAAGAGGCGTCTGTTTTTTTTTTCTACTTTTTTTGGCTTATTTTCTTTTTGTTCACAATGAAATCGACCTAATTTTTCGCCATACAAATTGAACAAAACATACCTATTTCAGACAGCAAACGATTCGATGAACGAATGAAATTTGATATTAAATATGTACATTAAAAGTGCTTCTTTATCGTCAACATTACGATGTTCTCACTCATTCAAAACTGGTATTGAAACAGACTGGAAACAGAAGTCTTAGTTAATCTTAAATAAATTTAAATTTCTGCCCCTTCGGGACCCCAATGGTGGCCCGGCATGGTAACCGTCAATGTTTCGCGGCAGACCGGCGCGCTGGAGGGGCAACACTTCAGACAGAGCGGCTACCTGGTGTCGCTGTCGGAGCAGAACCTGATCGACTGCTCGGCGGCGTACGGCAACAACGGCTGCAACGGCGGCCTCATGGACAACGCCTTCAAGTACATCAAGGACAACGGCGGCATCGACACCGAGAAGAGCTACCCCTACGAGGCCGTGGATGACAAGTGCCGGTGAGTGCAGTGGCGCTGTTGAAGTGTTGACAGTACGCCATGAGAGCTGGCTATCGCGATGACTCGGAAAATAAATACTATGAACTCAAATATCACTAAGCACACAAGGTGGTCCCAAAAGATATAAAATTATATAAGTGAATGCAATCCCCAGGTACAACGCCAAGAACTCTGGCGCTGATGACGTCGGCTTTGTGGACGTCCCCGAGGGCGACGAGCAGAAGCTGATGGCAGCGGTGGCCACCATGGGCCCCGTGTCCGTCGCCATCGACGCTTCGCAGGAGTCCTTCCAACTCTACTCCGACGGTGTTTACTTTGATGAAAACTGCTCCTCGTCTAACCTCGACCATGGGGTGAGTACGCCATAACCACGTTACATACATTATTACAATATATCTTTTGTTATTAATCATTACATAAACAGATATTAATTGTCATGTGTGTGAGATGCACTTCGTGAGGGGGGCGAGGATGTACTACAGGGTGATCGCCCATACGAAACACATTATTGTTTTTATTAAAAAATCTGGTCCTTCGCGCCGGATTTATAGACAATAGTTGAATGACTTGTAAAAGTTATAATATTTTTGGTCAGGTTTTGGTGGTGGGCTACGGCACTGATGAGGATGGCGGCGACTACTGGCTCGTGAAGAACTCGTGGGGGCGCTCGTGGGGCGAGCTGGGCTACATCAAGATGGCGCGCAACCGCGACAACCACTGCGGCATCGCCTCCTCCGCCTCCTACCCCCTCGTGTAGCTCTGCAGTGAGCTCCACGTTGCATCTAGTTGTCTACAGGTTGACCAATCTCCCAGTTAGCATTACATCACACATGTTTCTAAGTAAAATACTCTTAATTTCTTAGCGTACATTTGTGTGAGAGCATAATTAAAGTCATTTTATATATCTTGTTACGTCGTAGCCACAAACACATGTTTGGACAAATGCCATTTCGTTCTGTAAATAAGTATTGTGACTTTACAGGTCCGTACACATTTGTCGTAAGTAAAATTTTATTATTAAGTAACGGAATCAAAATGAAACAGAAAAAAAACTCAAAAATAAGCATAGTTTAGTCGATCATTCATTTATTATAATTTTAGTTAATATGGTTATTACTATGATTAAACATAAGTTTTAAACATGACCAAGAGGATGACGTGTATTTATTGTTTAAAAGTAAACAATTATAATCGAAGATTAGGTTGAAATGTTTGCTCATATAGATAAGCAACAGTGGCCAGAGTGATTTTCAATAAACTCAATATTATATTTAATTTTATGATTAATTACTGTAATTGCTTAACTGTGTTATTGTTTAATTATTTGAAGCAATACTGTTTCATGCCATGACATTTCTGTTCTGAGAAGACTTTAATGGTAACATTTTTTTGATTCTTGATTTGAACTTATTAAAAACATTCCGTTGGTTAAAATCATAGATAAGTATTCCATAAAGATTTATAACAAGAATTGTTCATAATTAATTATATTATTATTGTTCGCTATAGTTTCGATATTGCATATTTCAGCAACTTGTGATAATGTAGCTTAGTTTTTAAATTTAA
>DWAV01000916.1:0-15685 GCA_018231305.1 Noctuana lactifera
TGAGTTGATGATGAGTTAAGGTGAGTGAATTAATATAGGTATAGATAAGGCGTAATCAACATTCGGACATGTTACTTATTATGTTACTCTATTGAGAACCATTATGTCATCGTATTTTTTTGTTGTTGTTAGGTACCTATTTGTAGCATTTATAAGCGTTCGTTACAAATTTAAATGAAGATCGCCTTTGACCTTCACAAGTAAATCGATTTTTGCGTGTCTCGTAACGGTATAACCCTCACAACGGAGATCAGCCGTAACTAAATCGCTCTGGTATGTTCAACCGACGTTTAACAAAAGTGCTATAAGTAAGCATAACATTTACACTTAAGGGTATATCTTAGATCGAGCTAAAATGATTCAGTCATATCCACAGACTAAGAAGAGATTGGTCATATCACATCACTTATTTTTATAAATTGATTTCATAGTCAATAACTTAATAACCCAGCCATCATTCATGCGATCCAAGTCGTAATATTAAATTGACATTGGAAACTGAAACATAATGTAACATTAGGAAAAACTTAAATTTCTTAAAAACATTAAAATGTTAATAAAACGGTGATCGTTTTTAGTACAGTTTCGCGGCTGCCACTGGTACTTTAATGCCAGAACAACTTGTCTCTTACAATACTATATCTTGAAAAACTATAATAATGTACAATAATATACATGTAATATTTAGAAACGGATGCAATATTTAATTACTTTTCGCGCTATGTACACCTGTTAATTGCGTTGTCACTTACAACCATTCGCTCTTGAAATAGATTACGATCGTGCGCTTTTCGTCATGATGCTATCTGTAACAATAATGTACAACTACGTAACTATGTAATGCCACGCGAAAGGGTAAAAGCGGTCCACGTTGAAATTTCTCATTCGTCGGAGAACGGAGAAACAATGAGAGTCGTGAGATCGACTCGGCGTACCCTGTGAACGAGCTATTCTTTGATCAATAAAGCCACAGGTGCTTATAATAAACACTTTGTTGTGGCGAGACTGGCGAGGAAAGGAAATCCAGTTTCAAGAACATCATCAAACTTAAAGGTTGCGTGCGTTAACACGACTACGTTCTTTAGGTTTGATTTGTTTTATTGTGAAAATGTAGGTTAAAGCGCTGCAAGTGTGTTAATAAGCAATAAATCTGTCGACGAATCGCTCCGTTTCTGTAAGCACGACTCAAGCGTGGGTAATTGTCGGAATACTGTGGCTGTTACGGCCTGATGCACGCGGGCCCTCGACCACAACGCTCGGTGCAGACCCTCCGTGAGGTTCGCAGAAATGATTGTCTTCTTCTGTGCCGTACACGACAATGCTAGATTTACTTCAACAAATCGATAAGTGAATGCTTCAATCAATACAAATGTAGTTCTTAATAAATGGTGTTATATGTATAGTACGTAGTGTAGTGTAGTAATTCACATTGTGCTTTATCGGTGCTTATTAATATGAGGTGCTTAAAAGCTGCAGGAGGATGGCTGGCTCGGGTGAGATTTGTTTGTTAGATACAACGGCATTACGAGCGAGATTTCATTGCAGATCTCACTACACTTTATTTGGCTTAATTACTAATGTCTATCGATATCATTCTGTTTTGCTATCATATTCATGTTTGCATAATTGTAATAAACTGATTAATGTCACTCGAGTATGAGCGTATTACCTTTTTAATCTGCATATTTTGTGTTGATAATTTTTTGTTGTTGTTTTCTTTATGGCTTTCGATGTTGCATTGTTTTAAAGTCCTTTTTTATTCCAGGCGATAAAGAAACGAGAACAACACGACGATCAGAAGACCGATGAAGAGGAAGCCGCCGATGATGCTCCTGATGGTGAGTCAATTATTTATTTATTTCACACTTCATTATTTATATACACCATAGGAGAAGAGGTACAAAATAAACACGCAAATAAAAGTTTTGTAGACTTTCGCTTTACTGATATGAGGTGACAGCTGAGGCTATAGTTCTTTTGAAAGTATGTAACATTTATTTAAATACATAATATTGAGAAAACATTATTCTAAAGCAATCAACTTATAAACAAAACAAATCTGTTTCGAAATCTACATAAAAGCTTTCTAGAATACATTTATTTGAAGATGAACTTTAGAACAGAAATTCGAAAGTACCGCAGTGGCACTTTGCTCGGATAGAGCACGACCTGTCGTTAGATAGTCGGCTGTGGCACGTTGCGACAACACTTAGGCCAGCGCCACATTACGCGCTAATTGGCTATTTGACAATTGTAACAATAAAATATGTTGGCAATGGTAGCTTAGAAGCGCAATAATATTGCAATATATTTTTGCACTTAGATACATTTTAAATATTTTGTTTTAAACAGTTTCTTACAAGAAACAAAACGCAGGACGTATTTATTGAGCCTCGTTTGACGTCATATTTGATAAAACTAAAATGTATCTTGTATCTAAATGTAACTTCGGTGTTTTTGCTGCGTTCTTACCGCACTGATATTCCGTCGTAGACATATTAGCAACGTCCTATTCGTATGTTTCTTAGTGCAACGCCATACATTAGGTGGACCATCGGCATTGCACGCGCAGTACAGTCAGTCTGAGAAATCTGCCACGAAATGTTGAATATGGTTGGAATGTTTATTAACGCATTTATTGCGATGGAAGTTCAGCGAATAATCTAAATATCCGCGTAATGTAACTCTGGCCTTAAATTGACACGGTCGTGACCACACTCGCTCGTCTTGGTGTCACGAGCGCATCTCCGTTCGTCATTCGTCGCAAGTTCATTCCCGTAACTTTCAGTTTTCCACAAGACCTTTGTTAGAAATGTTTTGAAAAAGCATAGTCACGCCTAAATATACGTTCTGTATAAGGTGACATCACTTATTTAACAGAGCTCTATCACGAACCTTTTACCAATCCGTCATCGAGTAGTAACAGTTAAATTTTGTATAGGATTTTGAACAGCGCTCCGTATCGGGTGTATCGGGAACAAAAAATCGTATGGATAAAGTGACATTAGGTACGTAAGTCGATTACTTAACGTAGTTTTTTATTATTCGTGATAGGGCTACTGGTAACGTACGTGTCAGTTGGATCAATGACGACCCTTCCAGAAACCAGCGGTTAAAATAAAAAAAGCGATACTTCCAAAAAATAAAAGAAATATGATTAACTAGCCAGTTCTTCAAATAAATCTTTCCTGCTATTTTCCTTTTCCACTACTTGGCGATATGATGTGTATATTATATTAATGTTAACGAAACAATCTAAGCAAAACACTGAGCGTTTTAGACGTTGCAGTTTTCAGTGTTCGCCTCTAATTAAGAGTCCTAATTTATACCGTTGCTTGGAAACCAGCTATCAAGCTTATCTACTAGAAAGAATGATTGCCTTAATGATTCCTGACCCAAGATAAAAGCCCGGATCCACGACTTAACACGCTCCTTCAGTCACGGACGATAGCAATTTAATACGGCTAAGCGAGCCCCTACAGCCTGCTTTACGTTCTTGTTGATCTTAATTATATTATTTTTGTTAAATATTTTAAATAATAACGATTTGATTGTACGTAGAAGGTCAAAGTGCTTATTGACTGTTACTTACGTGTCTCTATCACAGAAAATATTTAGATATTCTTAAATTATGAAAACGTATGTTTACGTAAAAGTTAGTTACGTGTTACGTCTAGTAAAACTAAACTATTACCATCGTTTATAAATATTTGTGGGTTTGCCTAACCGTGAGTCATATAAGTTGGAACTGTTGTAATCTGTTTGAACATCTGAGTTTTCAACGCTGAAGCAATGAGACTCCATACGCAATGTTTGTGACCGCCATACAATCGGTATCGCGATGTTATCAGCTTATCTATACACTCGACGTGCCATTTTGCTACGTTTCCTTCCAGTACTTTATACACATGCGAAGTTAGCGCCGGATTCCACTGAATGCAGTGAAATTTTACTAATCAAATGATTGCGTCGCGTGTTACTTGGTCGAAAGCTATGCAATAGAAATTCATTATCTGTGCTCGTACGTTAAACAGAGGTGGATTGTTTCAAGATTCAGCCTTGTTTTGACTCCATTTGTTCGAAAATAGTCCGCCGCGACGTTGGGTGCTCGCATTTTTGTTGATTTTATATCGCAAAATATGTACGACAATATATATTATTATTATGTTGTATAAAGTTAGTGCTGGTGTTCAATCAAGTGATTTTGTGAATGTGATTAATTAGATTTTCAGTTGCATTGCTTTATTTTCATCGTAAAGTGTTAACATAATACGTTCACAGTTACCTATGTATATCAACGTCGTTTCTACTTATTACACGTATATTAAATTGTTGTGTCCAAGTATTATGATTCAAAGTAGATAGGAAGATAAATATGGTAATCATTCGTGGTATTGTTCGAAACATCTCACTAAAGTATTGGTTTCAAGGCCGCATTTATCTATTGTGTAATTGTTGACTTGTAAACAATACCAAATTATTTGTCAATATATTACACCTAATTGTATTGTCACTTTAATCGACTTACACGGAAGTCTTGATTTGCTCTATTAAGTTTAGAATTACCGGTGTCGATTTCGTTGCGTTTGTGTGCATGCTTAAATTCAATGCGTGTTTTCTCTGTTTATCACATTACTATTTAATAGCTACGTCTATAATTATAATATTATCGATAATACACTACTTAAATGTAAAACACTTAGCCGAGCAATAAATAAATCTTAATAAGCTCGCTACGAGTAATTATCACCTACTTTTGTTTCATTTAAATTTAATTATTAAATGACACATACTGTTTTTGTAACCGTATTTTGAGATGTTTTTGTTTCGTTGTATAAAACGTCTTTTAACATACCTACGAACACAAAATACCACGCCCTTTAGATAGGATAAGTATTGTAGATAACATTCTTTGTGTTACATTTTTATTGGCAAATGGGTCACTGTTTGAAATCAGTAATTTTATACAATATTATCGTTGTATACACTCGTAAATAATTTATATTTCTAAGTAGATACTTTATAAGATTTTAATTATATCGGAAAACTCAGTAACAGTTTCTTGTGGTTATTAAATTATTTAGTTTCCTTAACTTTCAAGTAGTTAAATTAAAGACTATACCATTATTGTTTAATTGTAGAACTGCCATAAAGAAATAGTAATTCTAATATAGTACAGTGTTTCTATGTATGACCTAGAGATTAGCAAAAATAAAAATATATCTTTCGTTTTTGACACACGATCATGACTAAGATACTAAAATAAAGTCAAGGTTGCATTAAATTTATTCAGGAAATAGAGAAGGACATTTTGGCAGGTGTTTACTTGAAGCACGCATGCATAATATTTACAGTGCTATTGAACTGTCATTGTTATCTTATCAGTTCCAATAATAACGAGAAGCTAGGGGCACAATAGGACAGTGGCCAGGAACTCTTCAATAACGATAAGTTTGTCGAATAAAGTGACCCATTGTTGCTGATGTGGCTAACGATATACCTACGTTCTGTATCAGTTCCAGTTTTATTTGTGTCCGTGCAAGTGTATAACAGTGGAGTGATTTTAAAATAAATAGTTCGTCTATAAAATACAAAGTTTTAAGTAGTCGTGCCAAGAAATGAGTGAGTACCAAAGAGAAGCAACTCTTCTCACGACTATGCAATATAAAATACGATAATAATACGGTACGTAAAATTTAAAATGAAATAATCGAACAGCAGACGATAGACGCAAAAGCAAGTACACGGACTGCGATCTCACGAATCGACATCGGAATTTTCTCCTGTCAAATTTTATTGTTCACATCCAAGACAACGGCATCTCGCCCGGCATGCCAATTGACAGAATCTTTGTTTAACAGTCACTCAATGTTTCGAACAAAATTTTAACCTCAATTAACTTCAACAATACTGAGCGTGTTCGCAGACTTGTGGTCATTTACTAATGTATCTGAGGTCATTAGTCATCTGTTATGAATAATGTTGTAACTACATTGCTTTCTCAAGCGTGATGCGTTATTTCGCCGAGCAATGATAAAGAATAGTAATTTATAATTAATTTGTTAGAATGTTACAGAGGCTTTCTATTTCCTACTTCTAAATGTCAGAGCACAATACGGATCACTTTAATGATGTAGTGAAACGATTTAATAATATACTGATCGAAAGCATCGTTTAAGAGGTAATTATGAAAGATAAAAGGCTAGAAGTTAAGTTAAGTGTACGTGGAGATGGCTCCTTGGGACGGAATAGTGTCAGAAGTAGTACAAGAAGTATTAGAAGCAATTTGAGTAATAGCAGCTCTGGATTGCCTGCAAGCGAAATTTTTGCGACAGATCGTTATCATGCACCACAAAATAGAGCCTTTGATATTCTTGATAAGTACCGCAGACAACCAGACCTGTATGGATATCCAGCACAGAGTCTACAAGCTTTGAATCAATACGACCAACCACAAACGAATAGCAGATATGGCATTAGAAATAGAAATAATCCGTATATTGATCACGGAGAACCAAGATTTCAAAATCCTCCGGCCCATTACCAAGTCCAGCCTCGATTTCAATCAGTTCCGTACGTCGATCCAAGAAATCAAATATATGGCACATTACCGCGCACAAATAATTCATATTATGAACAACAGCAACTGCTTCCGATGTCAGATGCCTACATTGGTTATGGTCAAGAACGACTAGTCTCGTCCACTGGACATTACACATTACCTTTAAGATCTTCGATTAGACGAGTACGAATCAGTGATCAACAACCAATCGTGTATGGATATGGTATGTTATTTTTTTAAGTATAGTTTAAATTGTTTTCTGTACTCATGTTATAATCTTTTTTCTTTAAATATGGATCGGCAGATTATCATATTACTTACATTGACAAGATTGTTATTTAGGTGACTGGATTTACATGCGGTGAAAATAGCTTTAGAAAGCTGCTTTAAATAGAAACTAATCTAGACGTCCAACGCTGCAGTTACTTTATCTTATACATTTTCACTTTCAGTGCATGTTAATTTATAACTGATAGTTCAGTCCTCCAGAATAACGAATTAACTAATAATTCTATAATATTATGTATATTGTATATTTTAACTAATTAACTCGTTAACAACATCAGTCGACATAGGATGCAGCATGAGTTAATTAAGTTGCTCTCGTTATTTCCATGTTCATATTAATGCGTGTGTGCGCAACTAGGACAAGACGTGGGCCACCCTCCCCAGGGACGGATAACAATAGCAACATGTCACTCTCTCCCTGTTATTAGGCTTATGATATACTAGCCACTGCTTGTAGAAAAGTTGTAGATAAGATGCTTGGTGAGAATACATTGCCACGGTATGTTGCTACAATTTTGTCTTTACTTCCCATAATTTTGTAACTTAGCTGATCATGAATAGAATTTTTTCTTGATTTGCAGTGGTAACAACGGTATGTCGGTAAGATATAGTCTCTTATTTCCGATGCAGTTTGTATAATTTTTTTTTCCGCCGGCTTTTTTCTCCCGGCCTACCCTAGCCAAAAGGGCACCTAAAGCCGATGTACTGTGTTATTTGTATTTGACGTGTATACAAATACCTTATGATGAATAAAATTGTTTTTATTTTTATTTTATAAGATGCAGTCTTATGATTGACAAAATCCTAAGACCAAATGGTCGTGCGATATTACTCCTGACCTGAGTTGCGCGGCTGAATGTAGCGGGTTTGTCATCACCCTAACATGTGCGCTCTAATGAACCACAAAGACGAGGTGGTCCGCCCCTGGACACCTCTACACACGACGTTATTTGCGTTACAGGTCTTTTTAAAGACACCTGTTTTGTGCTCCCGTGCTAAGATAATAAAAGAAAACAGTTTTTGAATTTCTGTGTAAACATGGCTGTAACTAAGTCCGCCGTGCGAGGTATTATGTGCTCGATAATGGAATTCACCTTCAAAGCAAGTAAGGAGTCTTTGTTATTTGCACTCAACTGCAATTAAAAAAATACTTGTGAATGAAATACTTACGTTTTACTTTATAGCATACCTATGCTAACCTACTATAATTTTCTCATTGTTGTGATTCACATTGTACTGTTTCAATCAAGTTTTTAATGTAGTCGAAAATGTTAATGTTTATTTAAAATAAAAGCACCGTTAAGCTTCTTTATCGATCGAATTTTCTAATGTCATCTTTGTGGTATGTGCATTCAAACACCGGTTTTCGAAGGCCGATACAAAGTTGTTTTTTATTTTTGTCTCGCAGTACGTTCTCGCCGTTCTTCTAAATTACATTGTTGTCATAATTTCAATTAAAATTTTTCAAGTTATAATTTTCTTCCCGTGAGTTATATCCTTGATAGATAGATTAATATAGATAGTTTTATTTGTAACACGTTCTTCGCCTTTGTCAGATGAAGACAATAACATTGCATTTTATTTTTACCTTTCTATGCATCGCAAATATGATGATAAGATGGATTAGATAATATTATTTAATAAACTTTACATAATGCGAAATCTGTTAGTCTCGGTTGCGTTACGCAAGACGGAGGAGAGAAAAAAAAATAGCTATTTCGCTCGAATATACCATAATGTCGTTATTTCATTGTCGTTATCAGATAGAAAGTACAAGAGCTGTAGCCACGGAGGTTGTCTAACCAGACGGGATTATAGCAAATATAACGGATGAGATTTCGATACTGCATACTACTGCACAATGTAAAGTATATTCTACTTTACCCAATTTAAACGGTAGTTCAAATTGTCTCCATCGTTGACATGCGGCTGTTGTCTTATTCCGGCTCATGGACCTAGTAAAATGTCTTAAGTATGTTGCGGCTGTTTAGTTAAATATTAATTTATATACCTAGATTGTAACCACTGGTTGATTTAAAGAAGTGACGAGAGCGGTTTTTCCTTTTTCTCTTGGTCATCTAGTAGGTATCCAGAAGGGCGTCTAAAGCTTCGCCCACTTATATTTTTTATTAGGCATTGAAGGTCTAAAGTCGATAAAACGATTGGTTTATAAAACTTTCATCAAGTGTAAGTACCTTGCAGTGAATAAAATATTTGAATTTGAAATTGGTTGGTTTGGTATACGTATGTCGGTGGATGCAAGGCGCGCGACGGGGCCCTCGCGAACACAATTCCGACCGACTTCGTGCGCCGATGCCCGATAGAAAAGGAGACGTACACGATTGGCACCGATGAACTCAGCTTCGCTACGAATAACGTTATATTTACATTTAATTTCTATTTGCATTCTGCTGAGCTGTTTCGTTTCTCTATCAGGTCGTGTTATTTTGTTTCCAATTATGGCCTGCCGGCTGAACAACAATGATTTTCGTTTTACAAAAGCTCATGTCTACTCTATACATGATACAAATTTGCTGTTATACAACCTTCGATAGATAATCTAATTGTAACTAAGATACACAATCCTAAACAAATAGCCTATCCAAAACCTGTACGCCACTAATCGTTTGTGTATTTTCGCCGATTCGCCTTAGACTGCATAAAATATGATATCTACGTTACGTTTTAATTACATACATTATACAACTATCAATCATATGACAACGTAAATTGCTAAGTATTACTTTCGAAACCATAAATTAATGTCATAGATTGTTATTTTCTGAGATGTTATTATGACGTAGATAGGTACTTAAACGCGTTTCACTATACCATAATTACTTTTGAATATTCCAACCTTTCTTTTTGCTTTGTACTAAACAAGTTGGCATGTAACTATCATCGTAAAAATATCAACTTTAATTTAAAGCATAGCTATGGGTCTCCTAGTGATATGTCTTCAATGCTCTGTGAAATTTATGTTCACATCAAAAATTATATTCCCCGCCGTTTACGGGCATTATTTATCATTTTCACATCGGTATTTTATCTCGAGCGAGTAATCTGAATACACATTCACCATTACTTGCCTTTTGTGTCTGTATGGACCTTTCTCCTTTGATTCATTTCATCTGTCAAAATCAATCTCTGCGTAATGATCCTATATGCCCTAGAGTTTCTCCTATACTGCTTTCATGGCAGCCGGCAGCCAGACCGCATAAATACAATATAGACAATCAGCGCTAGTGGCGGGCGCAGGAAAAGGTACGTTGCGGTTTGCATCCGCGCCACGGGCATTCTCATATCGCGGTCTTGAAAGTGAACCTGTGAAATGAGTTATTGAAGCGCGACCGTCCATACGATACCAGAGAAAATGATCGCTAATTAACTTACATGTCACTACTACTGTACCGTTTTCTTCTGTTTTCCATGTTTACTGATGCTGTGATTGAGAGATCAGTCAATAGAAAAACTGTTTCTATTTTTTGACCTTCATATTTATATTATACAGATTCACTTTTGACCGTTTTTTTAAGTTAATTTACAAAGATATACACCCTAAATTCTCCACTAGCTACATCATCATAACCGTTACGTTGATATCAAAACAAAAACGATCCTTTGAGAACAAGTTCATATATTATTATTATAGCATAATAAGATAGCATACATTTTGACGCGGTCTGCATCTAATTGACATCCTTGCATACGTTTATCATTGTAGGCAGCAAGGTGCGCAATTCAATATGTAGATCGCCGGTCTGACGACTATTGGAAAGCTTTAATCGCTCGAGTCCTGTCTAATAATCTGCTGTTACACTGAAAGCCACATCCCGGCACACTTCGTAGTTTCTAATTTTCTCTTACTTGTGGTAAATTGGTAGGTCGAGCTTGTTACCTGTCGATTTACTATACTCCCTAGAATTAAGTCGACTTAATTGAAGGGAATTCCAAGCAATTAGGCTTGCAGCCTGCTTTCCTATATCTAAACTACCGTGTGCTGGTGGTTTCATGTCAAGTTACGTATCAGTGAAGTAATATTCATTATCTTTTAATTAGTTAATCAGCGTGGATTTTATTCCTGTGCTATAATATAAATTTTAATTGAGAGGAGAAATTTAATTAATTAACTTGATGTCATCGTGTAAATTCTGGTCAAGAGTCAACTATTACCATATACATAAATTATGTAAATTTATCTATTAGCAAGTTTAAAGACTATAGTACGCTCTACTATTTATTTACTGTTTACGTTTTCGGTCATATTTTTTTAATACATAAATCTTTTTTTGATTTAATTGGGATATATAATACCTACAAGTTACCAACATATTGTATCAAGAGATATGAAAATTATCTAGTTGCCCCGTACAATCTAATAACAGACGTTATGAGTACTTAACAGTTTGTTAATTTAGCTTACAATGTAACAATGTAAAAAAAAATGATTGACAGCTATCTTGCTGTTATTTCTTATCCAGATCAGTAGGTACGAGTAGATGTGGAGAATCGAAAGTATTACTTATAGCGCTGCAATATTGATGCGATCTATTGGTGTAGATAATAGGTAGGTAATGCGAGGGTAAAAATAAAAGGAGTCGGGTATACGCCAGGTTGTGACTTTCTATTTTTAATCGAGCGGCGAGGAAGCGGGCGCGGGCGCCGGCGCCACAGCCTCAACATCTCGCGGTGGTTGCTGCGCATTCCGTTAACGCATGCGCCTCGGGCAGCGCGCACGCATGCGTCACTGAGTTTTTAGTTCGGCGCCCTCGATCCGATTGTTTTGGTTCGGATAGGTAAAGCGCTTGATCGTATTTTGGCTTCAATAACTTCACACTAAGCTCTTTAAGTTTGACGATCCGTTTTAAATTGAGTCAGTTTAATGTAGTTCACAGACTGATATTCCTATAATTGAAATTGGACAATGACCGTTTCGGAATGCGCTAGGCAGATTAGCCGGCCGGTGTGCAGTTGATTGATGTACGAATCAGAAGCTTTATATCGAGTATTCAGCGATCAGAATTTATTAGAGTAAAATAATACTAAATAGTCTCTTTGGAAGTTGTATCGTACTGGTTTAATCGGGAAATGGGTGTTATAAGAAGGAAAAAACGTAAGTTATTTGCTTGCCGATATAATGTTTACTTTTAAGAATAGTTTATATGTTATTAAAATACGATTAGGTATAACAAAAAAATTCAAAATAGAATTTCTACTTTTTTAAAAGAAGCAATAACTTAAATTATTATTTATTATTTAAGTATCAACAAAAGCTAGATATTTACAAGAAAGTAGTATAATGACAATATTAAATCATTGCTTATTTTTCATTATTTGTGATTTATTCACATTTAACTGTAGTCCACCAGTTATTGACACCGGATTATGTGTGGGAGTATAAACGTCACATAAAACGGATAAAATATTTAAATTTTTTATGAGTAACAATAATTTTAGTGATTGGGGACAACATAAAGTTTATCAACCTACCAGTGAATATAATAATAATAATTTTGAAAAAAGTTTTTTACGTTTAATCTACATATTTAATATTTTTTCAGTTCAACTAACAACATTGCACCAAATGTATTTAGTTTCTTCATTTGTGTAATTATATAACGTTCTGCATGTTTCACTTCCGCATTCTGCTTTTTGATCTGTCTACTTATCAACGAAAGGTACTTGAAATTAATAGACTATATTAAAAAGTTACATGTTTATTACGAGACGATAGTTGCAAGGAAATGTAATTTCCAACTTGCCATACTTAGATGATCGTTTTTATGTCGTCGTTGATGGAGGTCTACGTACGAGTAATTACTTATTGGATGCAATACCAACATTCTCGATTTTAATTTAAAGATAAGTTTGATTTAAACCTACACCCTAACATCGTTTCCCTATTTATAAAAAATATTTACGAGTATACTGTACCTGTCTTTGTCCTAACATATTTTCTCCAATTTAAATAAAAATAAATGTATGTATAAATGAAAAACAGTAGATAAAATTAAATTCCAAAGAGAAAATAGTAACGTAGGTGTAGATAAATACAGTAAATAGGTATATTCATTGTTGACACTCGAATGACAACATTGACAACCCAACGTTTACTGTATACCAAATAATTAGCACATACGAGCTTACTTTATATAATCGACCAAGGTCATTTAAGCAGCTGCGTACTGTATGGTAATGTTATTCACACTGTTATCCCATAAATATTCTTCTCGTCTTAACGCGACACCTGTCGTACGTACCTACTAGCATCATCGCCGTAATTACATATAAGCAAAGTAATGCGCATATTACAACACTCGCTCAATAACGCTAAATGGTCTACCGCATTTGTTCAATAGGCCATACGTAATGTTTTTATGGGCACCAGTCGGGGAATACTGACGTTGTGCGAGTGTGAAGGTGAAACAGTAGTAGGTTGTTTGCGATGTGGTCATCGCTCACTTATTTGGGCGTGTTCTAAGGCAGTGTTCTATCTTCAAGTGTTTCGTAAAGTTATTTAAGAATATAGTTTTTGTTATTAATAATAGTATAACACCATCCTGTTCCAAATTTGATATAGTAAAAAGGTATTTAAAAATATTTATAATTTTCATTATCTGTTTTGCGTAATTTATTCATAGTCGGGAGAAACAGTTCATAATACATAATATACCTACCTATGTATTATTTCCTTTGTCGATTATTCTGATAAAGATTTTCTTTAAATATCATAGTGTTGCTAATCTAATTCAATTTTGGTATTGTTTAGAAAATATTTCATGACATTAACATTGTTTCAAACTGAAATTTGTAGTATTCTATAAGTACTTATTTTATTTACTTCTTATCACCGTTAGTCCAATTACGCTTTTATTTAATAAAAAACAAACATAGAATAAGGTTATGTCTACCATTTAAGTTCAAATAATGGCCCTATTGTATATTGTATGGTGTCATCTTCAGATTGATATTCTGTGCAACCTCAGTTGCTCAATGCGAAAAAACGCCAATTGAACGTGGTATACATTATACATCAAAGTCATTATTATTTTACCGTATTCGCGTCACCCATCATACGAAAAGCTATTTTAATGAAGAGAACGGTTATATTTTTTATATTAAAAAGATATGTTGTTTCATGCCTTTTTTTTCTATCGTTTTACTGGCGTGTTTACTTTTTATGATGTTCTTTTTAATTGTATTTATAAAAATTAGAAACTACAAAGAAATATCTGAAATAGGTACTTTCAGTGTACTTAGACATGAACTTGTAATTATGTTAACAGGAATACATGTGATGTTTTATACTACATCGTTTTGTACCCGTCATACGCATCGTCATTAGATTCAATTGCCTCTATTAATATAACTTGTAACTACCAACCGACCATTAAGCTTTTACTCTTCATAACTATCATTTCCTACATTGCTTCTCTACTTTTTCATCGATTAGGAAGCCGACTTGACGTAGCCGTCTAAATTGCTGTAAAACGTTTTGCAATTTTATTGTTACCTGTGCAATAAAATGGGATAATCCTTTTGGACTTTCACTTAGCTATTACGTTTCGATTGGAAGTAAATTACCATCTATCCATGAAAAAGTGTGTCCCAGTGAAATAAGACTACCGGCTGATAAATGATAGTCACGAGTCCCTCTGTTAAGTATCACGACTCGTTCTAGGATATACAATGGTGGCGTTGTTGTCCCATTAAGGTTACAGTGGGGTGAAAGTATTCCGAATGATTGGCTATTGTGGTGAGCAACACAGGACACAGATCTGGCGACGTTTCTGGATCATGATTTCATTGAACTCTATTCATTTATCTTGACGTTCTGATTATCGTGCGAACGCTGGATGCTACACGTTCATTTGTTATTCAATTCAACCGAGATCGCTTTGAAGATTATGGCAAGTGAATTTCACTTGTATGGGAACTTATTCCTATACCGTTGTTAGCTAGTTCAATGTTATTCTGACTAATAAAATGTTATGTGCTAAAACCAAATGTGGTTTCGAAATTTAATCGAATCGACCAAGACGATTTACATGTAGGGTTACCCTGCGCAATAATATTAAGTTAACAGTAGATTTATAAATAGAAATGGAAGCCATGGCCGCTTTTTACTAAAATTGTAAATGTCGTTCGTGTAATTGTAACATGCAGTGTTCGTGACCAACATTTTAATGCTCGTGATCATAGTACGGTAAAGTGGCGGCCTTGTAAATGTAATGCACTGCATCCTTACATACAATTGTTCACCTTTAATTGACACCAGGTTAATAAATTTATTTTTCTAACGGGTTCCTTCAGTCGCGACGCGACCTCTCACATTTAAAATTACCATATATGTATGTAGCTTTCATAGATTCAAAATATTTAATATAATTAGAAACTCTACATTTATAACGCGGAAAACAATTCATGTTCAGTGAAATATTATTTTGCTACAGGCAGGTAACGCAGCACGTTTATCACTAAACTGTCTTTAATAAGTGGTTTTAGCAAAAAAAATATAATACAAACGCGCGTATTTATCGACACGTACGGACATAACGAGTATGTACAAAAGCCATTTAGGCAAATTGTGCTATTAGTAACTAATAAAAGAACTGTGCTTCCTTTTTGTATTATGTCTAGTTCTTTTGTTACGGACGTAATGAGTTGTTCGGAACATAGATTCCTACACATATTTATGTATATATATATATATATTACTAGCTGTGCCACGCGGTTTCACCCGCGTTGATAATAGTACCGTAATGCTTGATAGCCTATAACCTTCCTCATGAATGTAGCTATCATAAAGAAAAAGAATTTTTCAAATCGGTCCAG
>DWAV01000917.1:0-15678 GCA_018231305.1 Noctuana lactifera
GCCAGTAAATTGTTAGGTACATGTCATAAGTAAAATTCATTTTGCACAAGAAACATCCGGTCTTAATAACCCAAGTTGATATAAGCTATTTATTTGTAATACGCAGCTAATTTTATTGGTACCACCAGTGCGTTTGGTGTCACATAGTGTCTCTGATTGGATATCTAGTGACAATGATACATAAGGTAGGTCATGTAAAGTCACAAATAAGTAGTTATTAATTTACTTAGGTTCAAAGTAAAAAGGTAACTCTCTATTTAAAAAAATATTGTCATTTGGAAGAAAGTTTCGGGTAGGTACATGGAATGTACGACAAAGGTCACAAAGCATGATCTTTGTGAAACTAAGTTGGTACTTCCCTTATTTGTATGTGGATGTGTTTTGACTGCAAGGTCCTCGAAACAACAGAGTCTTTTTATTTTTGAATAAGAGTTAATTATTTCGGGTATCAATGATTCGACCGCTTTTCGTGAGCTTTGGTTTGTTTAGATATTTACACGCAAAAGTAGATAAACTAACACACTTAGATTTAGGTAACTGAAAATAAATAGAGATCTCAGCTCAAAAGTAAGAAATACTTAGGTAAGTTTATACAAAGTTTATAGAAATACGAGTACGTAGGTAGGTTTGTTGGTCATTAAAGCAATGATGAAGCAAATAAATTTGAATTGACGTATAACAAAATTATTATCCGCTTTTCGTTGCGGTCAGTTCATGTTTTAAAAAAATTTTTTAACAAAAAGACTAACCTGCATTGTATTCTCCTACGCAGGTCTTCGTATTATTCACTGTTGTCTGCTGCCTAAGCTCCTGTTGGGGAAATGAAGAAACACAGCCTAATCAAGAGAATATACCAATAGAAAGTCTCGATGCATCTTCAAATAAGGATCTTAGTTCAGGTGATACTCTTCATCATTGGCGCTTATGGAGACCTTGGAGATTTTGGAAATGGGGTTAGGATAATCTTAATTCCTTTTTATTGCTTTCACAATGTACCTACCTAAGTATTTATATTGATCATGTTTATTTATATAAAATATTTGTATTGATAGGTCGTTCTATGTTAAACAAGGATTTAACAAGCTCAAATGACTCTGAGGAGAGCGAACCACCAAGACACCATATAAACGGTATTCGGTCCAGTAAACCTAAATTAAAAAATAAGATAAAATTGATATTTAAAGTACAGCAATATGAAACCTATATTTTGTTTTATTTCTACCATAACAATATAAGTACCTACCTAGGAAAAATAATATCAAACATGTATGTGGATATTAGGTAGGTACCTATCTATTTCAATGGCCAAAGAAAGCTGGAAATGGTTCGTTTAATATTATTAGGTAGGTACACTACACTACAATCTACAATGTAGATGATATAGAGATTCTGCATGACTAGATCTACATCATTTTTAAGCGTCGTAGGAGCAAGTGTTTTTTGCAATTTTTGAACGAGCACATGCATATTAATATGTTCGATCGCGAACACATTACAATCGCACCCAAATGGGCGCTCATTTGTTACGGACGTTTTAGTTTCTTAGATAGTGTCACAATCGCAAATAATTAGTAAAGAAAAAAGTCCAAAATAAATTTTGATTCAAAAAAATTATCTTGGATTCCATAATGAATTATATTCCATAGTGATACTTATCGTGACTTAGAATATTCAGCACCACATGGCCAAAGGACATAGTACACCCCTGCTATCGTATGGTATTAGAAGTATTAGAACCTACTTTGTTTTAATATTTAAAATCAAGAACGTCAGAAAATTAAAATGTCATTAGCGAGGTGATAGTTCAAAAAAACATGTTTTTGTAAAATGCGTTTTATTATATTGAAATAGAAGATAATTTAACTGTGCTATTTATTAATTGTTGACTTTTTAATATCAAGCCTTTGCCTTTTTGTTATAATTTTGTAAAACAAAATATTATTGTTGTCATTGACTTCACTAACTACCTACTTTGCAAAGGTGTCCAAAACGTGTGAAAAATGTGGTTCATAAATTCCCTTTGATTTACGATCCTAACCCAAGAAAAATGTTCTACCTGGATTCTCAAAGAACCGTTACTAGACGAGATAGCTCTTTTGTTGTACCAAGTAGATATAACAAAGACGATAAATATGATTATGAAACGCTATCCACAACCCGCGGACCGTCTACGGCGCGGCTTACTACTCTTACTAGCGAGTCAGCAACATCTTTAGCAGCAAGACCTAGAGGTTCCATCCAAAAAGAACTTATTACAATGCTCTTTGATTCCATGTTAGACGTCATAGTGGAGTCTTGGGATATAATTGAACCACCGAAGACTAACGAAAATTATCAAGCCAGCGATATTGGAAAGGTATCCAGTGAAGTTACTGTTTCAAGTAAAAAGAAGAAACCAGCTGGTGAGAAAGTACCTATACATAATAACCTATACCTAACTCTGTGTAGGTTTGTCTAACAGATACGGTATCAAAGATTTTTAATTTCGAATGTTTGCAGTAAAACCATCAAAATCCAAACGGAGTCGATCTAAGATGGAGATACTTGATACAGCAACAGTATGTTTTATTCAACGTTTTTATTACTTTGCGACTTATTACAAAAATGTACTAGTGAACTTTAAAAGATTTTGAAGATATAGGCTGTTAAAGAATGACACCATCTGCAGTCAACCGAAAAATACTTAAATTCCAGAATGGTTCAATCCAGCAAAGTTGGTGGTCGTTCCCGGATGAAAGAGCAATAATTCTGTTTCGAAATGGAAACAAGTACGAGGGCAACTTATCAATGAAATGCATGCATGGCGAAGGTCGGTTTCAGTGGGCTGATGGAACAGTGTACTTAGTATGTATTTTACGCGTAATTAGTTGACGCAGTCAATAAATAGTACCCACCATTTTTCATTAATTTAACAAACAGTTTCTTTCAACGAAGTTTAAGGCACACTTGACTAGAATCTACGATCATCAAGTGAACGGAACAGTTAGCCCAATACAATTCCTACAGCAGTTGTCGAAGCTGCCGCACCGTTTCTTTGAAGATTGTATACTCAATAACTCGAAAGCAAGAAAGTATAATAGGTACCTGCTTTCACAGTTTTTGCAAGCTGTCGGAGGATTTATTACGTTCTACTTGGTCAGCCTCGGCAGTGGACATCAAGACGTTACAGTTAAAATAATGAAGTCACTTGTATAATATAAAGTTATAATTTAATGACCTAGAATATTTTATATACCTATTTTTATGTTGTCTTCTTTATTACAGGGGCAATTTAAAGACAACGAAATAAATGGAAAAGGTACCATTCAATGGAAAGATGACACTTGGTATGAAGGTGAATTCGCTGGTAACATCCGCCATGGTAGAGGTCTTTACGTAAATTCTAGAAAGCAGACCTCCTATGCCGGAGAATGGGACTGTGGCACCAAACATGGAAGAGGAGTCATTTATTACTCTAAAACGTTTAAAAACTCGTATGACGGTGAATGGGTCAATGTTAGTTAACCTTTTATCATGAAGTTGCCACCTTATTATGCAAAATACCAACGGAGTTGTTATTGCTAAAAGGCGAATAAAACAGTACCTATAGCTACAATACAATTTAACTTTTGTTTTGTAATGAACAGAATGTACGGCATGGATTTGGTTCTCGCGAATATTGCACTTTAAGTGGGTATAAGGGCGGTTGGGACAAGTTCATAAGGGAAGGGAAAGGATTGATGATTTGGCCTAATCACGACGTACGTATTCTAATTTTGATCGTAATTTTATCTAATTAAAAATATATTCACTTTTACACATTGTAAATTTTTAATAGTTTTATAGAGGAGAATGGAAAAACGGAGTAATGTCTGGCTATGGAACTTATATATGGGACGCATATTATAATAACACAATGTCATTGCCTTCTATAATCGCATATCGAGGATATTGGGTTAAAGGAGAGCGGCATGGATATGGATACATAAATTTAGGTTTCGGACTAGGTGGCTTTTATAAAGGAGAATTTAAAAATAATAAGAAACATGGTGCTGGGAAGTTGGTAACTAATAATGGACTTATTCTTCATGATAAAAAATTGTTTATTGATGATAATCTTGGCCCAGTAACATCAGATGGTTACGACGATTATAATAATACTGGAGAATACAAACAAACATTTACTCAAGAACAGCAACAATTTGATATTTGCGATAGCACGGTCGGGCTTATACATCATATACATGAAGCTTTAAATAACATCGATAAGGAAGCAGATATCCGTGCGAATATAGTGTCTGATTTTGTTGTTAATAACAAAGAAACAAATATTTCAAATATTTTTTTACAAATATCCAAAGATCCAAATCCATTAATTCATGATGACTTGCTAAACTTTGAAGAAATATCTCTACAAAAATCTTTGAGATGCTACGAAACTGAATTGAGAAATATATACTATCAATATGCTACAATATGCAATCGTGACGTAATCAATTTTACGCCCGTATTAATACGATTGTACCTGTGGCAACTCTATTATGATTGCAACATTCACGACAAAGGCATAACCCTAGTACAAACCGACAGGATGTTTCATCAGAATCCAGAATGGCTGTCAAAGTCTCCGCATGACCCATTTGAGAAGATATATTTTTGGCAGTTTAGGCATGCATTGGTGTCCGTAGCAAGCAAACTGTACGCGAAGAGGCAGCTTCCTAGCAGAAAACCTGATACGATTGTAGCTAGTGCATTTAGAACTTTCATGGAAAGGGATGTTTTACCTGGTATTGGACGCCGGCGAGGTAAGATAAAAAACAATTTTCTAGTCGGCAGTCATGATTCTAGGTACGCACTATACTAGGGACCTACTACCTATACTAACTATTCGAAAGCTATTTGCTATCCTGTCTACTTTACATAACTTTAATACCCGATGATTTTTTTAGGAAGACTTACTAATAGCTACGGAGAGTTTGTGCCTTTGAAAGGACTTTATAAAGTATATCGCAGTTTGGGAGAGCCTTGCACAGTACGCTCGTTTTTGTGTGCAGTACGCCGATCATCTCATTGTGTGGATTTTGGCAAACCTCTGCAAATAAATGACCAGAATGAGTCACCAGAAGGTCGCAATGTCTACGTTTATGGAGATGAAATGATATATATCACTGGTTGGTACCTACTACACTATGTAAAGAAGTAGGGGAGTAGTAGCAGGAAGTAGTACTGTTATAAGAAGTTAGGGAATCACATAGAAGTTACTTCTAATATACCTACCTATTGTTATAACAAATTACAAAATTTCCGACTACTCCTCCAAATTTGCTTATTAGTTTTAATTAACAATTTTTACATACTTTTCAGATGGAGAATTACCTAGTGATGACGTGCAAAATAAGGCATCATCGGATTTAAAACTTTTCAATTTAGGGAATTTATCGAATAAAGCAATGATAAAAATATTTACCCTAATATTTCCTCAAATAATTTCGTGCGGTAAAATAATGGATTTGAATATAGAGATAACATTTTTTGAATTTTTTGAAGCGTTTGTTGTTTGCGCGGAAGAAAGTATCAGGATGGATGATGGATAAAAATATACCTACATAATTGCAATTTCGCAGTTTTTTATTTCTAGGTTTAAGTCTAGTCACAATTAATGTAATTAATTTTTATCAGACAATAAACAAATTTAAACGAAAAAAAACATTTAACATTTAAAAGCGAGGGTTCTTGGAGAACCCTCTCTTTTCCTACCGGAAATCATCATTACTGTAACATTTAGGACTATGGGGTGGGACTTACTTGTTGTTGCACCCCATTTAGCTATAATATTTGCCTTCAACCCTTTTTATGTCGAACTGCTGGGCACGGATCTCTCCCCACAAACGGGAAAGGCATGGAGCATACTTCACCACGCTGCTCCAATGCGGATTGGTGGAGATATCAAGCTATAATATTTAACAATTGAATATTAGAGTAATGAGTTTCATGATCTTATGAAGCACGATGCACTCTGTGGTGTTAGGTATGTAGTATGTTAAGATTAGGTAGGTACTACAGTAAATCCTAAATGTCATTAATTTTACATTATGTCGTTGAAGGAACCTATCAAAACAAACAAAAAACAACATTTATAATTTCAATATAACAATTTTCTTTTGAACTCTTGCTACAATTTTTTATACTTACATAACATTTTTTTAGAACTATTAAATTATAAAGGTAGTTACCTACTTACCTTGAACAAAATGAGGACTAAAAATCCGATGGCTAAGAAGCCTCAACAAATATTGTTTTCAAAGAACACGTACGGGCCGCAGGTTAAAGTAGAGAACTGGGATTACCGCATTCATGCTGAAAAGAAAGATAATTACGTGTACCGAGACGATTTAAGTAATCATGTTAGTACTTACGTGCGATGGGGCACTGATGATCAGATTCCGGCCAAGACAGAAACTCGTCATATGCTTGAACAAATTTCTTATAAAACCGATCCCTTTTATGCTTTTAAGCCTTTGGTAAACTTTACGTCATATCCTTGTACAGAGTGAGTACATTTTTATTTAGATTTTTTAAAAGGTGCAGAAGAAATTGGTTTAAGCTAGGTATTTTCTGAACCCGATTGCTGCCTTACTCTTGTCTCACAACTTACACAATTATGGTAGGGGGTACGAGAGTTTAATAAGTGTAGGGTGTAGGTATGTATCTAACTGATATAAGTGCCTACTGAAGTGCCTACCTAACTGATATAGGAAGGTGCCTAATTATGTATGCATTATAAAAAAATATTGACATAGCTTACTTTCTTTAGCACTCCAGGAAGAAACAAACTGATGAAAAATGCTGATTTAGCTCAACTTCCGCAAGATTTTGGTGTCATGGACTACATTTCTACGCAACAAGATGATTACAGAAATCCATATCCGTCAGTGACGCGGCCAGTAAGTAAAATGAATAATGAATAGGTTATAAAAAATATATATAAAAATTAGCACTACTCTTTTTTCGAGATATTGTTTCTCTGCACTTAAGTACCGAAACTGAAAAAAATAATTATAATTTTTCAGTGCACGAGTAATTAGATAGGCGCGTTTATACAACTACGTAAAATAGATCGATATAAAGTTTTCGTTCAATGCTCTAAGCTCAAGACTTGCGAACAGCCCCTCATTATTATGCTATCTATATAAAAAAATATTTCAGCTGACGATGCCATCACCTACATGGCTACTGAACAGGGTAATTCGCTCGGATTTGACTCACAACCATGGAACAGCACCTCCACGAGGTGATTACCAGTGCTTGGATACTCACACGCCCATCAACCACATTCGAGACATGAGACTGTTTCGATATCAATCATTCAACCCCGCCACATGCCTTCAGGATTTCCCTACTCTGGATAAACCTTTGAGCAACAAATAAAACGTTATTTCATTTTAATATGTTTATTATTAATCCATTAAGATTACTTCCAAATAAAAGTAAAAAGACAACAAACTTTTGCGGAAAAATTATGAAAACCAAACATCTTTCATTTTAAAACTATAAAGTTAAAATTAAAACTAAAAAAATTAACCACTATTCAAATTAAAACTTAAAAAAATAAACACCGCTCCTTGAATTGTCTGAATAGCAACATACTATTCAAAGTTAAACAATAATTTAAAAAAACATTAATGATTCTAAAAAACTATATTAACAAAAAAACTTAAATTAAAATAATCAATAAGATTCATTGTATTATAACTATAGTTAGGGATTGCTCAGTTAAAATTTCTGCATTATAATTATTATGACTTGTTTCAGATATTTTTGAAGCTTTGCGAAAATTTAAACCTAAAATAAATGCGTTAATCGCTTCAATTTCAAATTAGGTACATGTTGATTTTTTATTTAGGCCTAATAGTACAAACAGCAATTCTAATAATTAATCAGCAAGTGCTGTTCCTTATTTGCCGTTTCACCGCAGAGGATCTTGAAGTGAAAACAGTTTAGTATTACAGTACCTAGATATTAGTACACAATAAGGCATTTTACTCATTTACCTATACCATATATTTTACTCAATAGTTACATAGTTAAGTATAGCATCTGCAGAAGAATAACATAACTTCATAATCCGTGCAAAACAAAGTAATTGTAAGCTATTTCTATTTAAGTATTTTCGAAGCATCTTTTCGATTTAAAGATTATATCTGCCAACAAAAGGTCCACAAAATAATTTATAATTTAGAAGACAGTAATCGTGTTCATTCTCTACATTCAAAATTTTAAATGGTAGAAAAAATATTTGCACTTTTATTGTTGCATTCTGATTCTGATTAAAAACACCGTAGCCCCTCTGAGGACGTAGGTATCTGGAAAAATAACAGTGTAAACAGCGATCAGACAATGGTAACATTTTTAAATTATTCTCAATAATAGAATTTGTCCTGTTTTAAAGTTAAATGGTACGGCCGGTTTCCTGCACGCAAAAATATTGTAATATTGCAAGAATTAATAAAACCACAAATATTGTAAATATGAACACGAATTCACTGTCATAATCTTAAACCTCATATTTAAGATATAACTAATTTTCTCTATATAACATATTATAGGTATTGTTTCATTTTCGCATTAAAAACCTCTAGATGTACATAGAGTACAGTAGTGAAATAAAAGCCACTAGGACAATTTTTTGATCAATTTCTCAAAACCACACAATACATAAAATTATATTTAGTTTGAAATACTACACGTTTTCTGTAGGTTTTACTGGGATTTGCTTATGAACATGAAAAAAAAACCTTGAATTTTAATACAAAAAGGTTCCCAAATTTTCTTTAAAACCTAAAATAAGCACTATGCATAAGCAAACACAGAAATTTCCATAATATAAATATTTGAAATTACAACAGCTGGAGCTACAACCTATATTATCTGGTAATAAACAAGTTTAAAAATGGATAGTAATTAAGTAGGAGTGGAGTACCCTGTATACTATAATTCTTCTTCCTAAGGAAATATCTTACACAATACATAATTTTAATAATTTCTTATGTACACTGGAGAACTAGAGAGAATCAATCTGTCAAGTAGAAAACAATAGCAAGATAGGTACCTTAAGTTTATACTAAAATGTTACACAGTTAGGGGAAGCAATATACCTTTATAACTTTTTAATCATATTATTATAATGTAGGTCAATTACATGAGTTTTATTTTCAGGCACTAAATAATATTAAATCCAAATAGCTCCAAATTAACAAGTGTGAGGTAGTAATATATATTATAGATATGTATATAGAATAACAATTTCAAAATGAGTTTGCTTTTAAAATATTAAGTTTAAATTACTCACATTTAGTTACTTACATTTAGTATTATTTCAGTAGGTAAATATCGCAATTGTCAGAGAGAAAAATGATAACAGTGGTGTTGTATAACAAAGAACCTATATATTGACATGGTTCTTACAACTGTAACAATGAAAAACTTTTCATCCATTTAATGACAAAACTTATGTGCGACACAGACAGTAAAACATATTGAATAATTTTAGCTTCATTTCCATACTATTTTTACCTGATCAAAAACTTTTTACAGTTCAAAAGTTTTATCTTTGAGTTGTAACGCATTTGTCCTATCTAATGCTGGTTCTGGCTTTATGTATGATAAAGATTAAGAAAGGTAATGTATGCAATATGAACCATATTTTTAAAGTCTCATGCAGGATGCAGGTGTTATAATGATTATGAAAATTGGATAGAGATTTGTCCATAAAACTTTGTACTGTTATATCTTGTTAAATTACAAAATGTAGCAAATTATTGTTTATATCAAAATCAATGAATTTAGAACATGATTTAGCAGCATAACTATATTACTGAAAACGCCTTCTTTTAAATCCTTTGCCTTTCTTTGATTTCAACTTATGTTTCCTTGCAGTAGATTTGCTTCCAGTCACCTCATCAGCTAACATGCCCACTGTGGTGAGCTTTCTCCTACGATTTTTTTCTGCTTTTGTGACAGGTAACCTAGTGAGGTAATTTTCTTCATACTCAGTCTTTTCTTGCTCATACTTGGATATTGACTGTTTCACATGGTTCCCTGTAGTAACTTCTAAGGGTGCCTCAGAATATTCCTCTCGGAGCTCTCTCATTACACTTGAATTAAGGAATTGTTTCTTCGATTTATCCTTAATTTTCTTTTCAGCATCACTTCGTGAAACATTTTCATCATAGTGTACAGCAGCTAGTTTTGGTGGCACATATATGCTTGATTTACTGGATTTATCTTTCTTTTCTGTTTCAATATCAGAAGGGTCAGTAGACTCTTCATCACTATCATGGATCTTACTGACTAGGTTGTTTGGTTTAGCGTGATATGACTGTGGGTCATCATCTGTTGTTGCTCCAACAACAGCTGTCTTGACAAGCTTATCTATTTGATACTTCAGCTTAGAATCTATAGGACGTATTTTTTCAAGTACAGTACGTATTTCAATAAGTCTGTCAATAGATGGGTCTGATTCTATTTTTTCACCAGAACACTTTCTCAGCACAATATAGGTCAGGTTTATTAAATAACTAAGAAGCATTTGATATTTCATTTCTAGAAAACTCAAACCTTTGTCGGTAGTTAATTCGCCGCTTTTAACACGGAGTAGCATATTGTCGACAAGCTGTGAGACCTGTTGGACATTAGTGTTCATTTCCGTGAGCAAATTTAAAGCTTGAGGTAAATCCGGTTGTTCCATTTCATCCGTAGCCTGAAAAGAGAAATCCTGGTGAAACTATTTACAAAAAAAAGCTTTATAAATGTTTTATATAGTTAGGTATTGTTTAACACTATAGGTAGTATGTATGGGTAAGAGATTTATTATTTATTCGTTTTAATGTAAAAGTCTATTAATTCTGCCGGGTGTAATACTTCATTAATTATTCACCAATATTTACCTGAACCATGTTGCTAAGCTAAAACTCCGATCTGTCTAACCAAATAACCACAAATTGAATAAAGTGACACAAACTTTTAGAAAATATCCTTTACTTTGTAATATTTTAACTTTAAGCACTGCTTGTTCTATAAATTCACAAAATACCTATTGTCTTTTGTGATAAAAGAATAAAAACATATTATTGCGCAAAAAGAGAGCATCTGGACAACGCGCTCCGGTACGGTATTTTTTTTTTATTTACTTTATTATTTTTCTTCATTTATGTTTTCTACAGTCTATGCCCTATGGTTATAGCCCACGTTCCTACGAGCCCTTTCTCTGTCCGTTTTTTTTAACGTTTCAGGATAGATGACTAGTGTGTTCACACATGCGGATAAAAAAAAACTCCCAACATAAAAAAGTGTCAAGAAAGCGCTGGTGCGAACGACGGCTTAGCCAAATCTAGTCAAGTTAGTCTGTGGTCAGCATATCGCTGAAAGTATCATATCCAAGGCCGTAAAACAATTATTTTAAAAAATCAGCATCAGTCAAAGTCAGTCAATAAGTCAAATCAATCAAAATCAAAATTCTAAAGCTGGCTAAAATGGTCGATATGTTTGTCGTTAATTATTTTTTAATTTGTTAGTGAGTAGTACATCATAAGTGATATTAATTGTAAACATGTTAAAGGTAAGTTTCAACTCCAAGAATTTAGAATCTAGTGAATCTAGATAATTGTTATGCCCATGCGTGTGTTAATTGATTTTCTGTATATGCTTTCAGGCCCGTTTGTACTTTATAATATTTAGTTTAATATACAGTAGTCATGGATTTTATGTTCCGGGTGTTGCCCCGGTCGAATTTAAGAAAGGACAAAGAATTGAAGTAAAAGCTGTAAAAATGACAAGTATACATACGCAATTACCCTACGAGTATTATTCATTGCCTCTGTGTTTACCCAAGAACGGAACCTTTATTTATAAATCCGAAAATTTAGGCGAAGTGCTGCGAGGAGATCGTATAGTAAATACTCCATATGAAGTGCATATGGCAGAAAATATAAAATGTAGACTTTTGTGTCATAAAAAAAACAATCCTATAAATTGGAGTGTAGAAGAGTCCGAAAAAGTAGCAAATCGGATTGAACATGAGTATTTCGTGCATTTGTAAGATATTGATGTATATTTTTTACTATTGCTTTTTGTACTAGCTTATTCATATAACAGTAAATTAGAATAAATTGATTACAGTGTCATTTTGATATAAATTAAAGTATTTGGATGAACATTATAAATAAGATTTAAATTAATAAATTTACATAATACAATAGTATTGAATTTGAAATATTTTCTTTTAAGGTTGGTAGATAACTTGCCAGTGGCAACAAGGGTGGTGAACAGTGAGACTCTAGAGAGGACCATTGAGCAGGGTTACCGTCTTGGCTTCATGTCTAAGGGCAAAGCATACATAAATAACCATCTGAAATTGGTGCTCAAGTATCACAAGCATAGTCAGTAAGTTGAACCAGTATTATCTATCATCAATGTCATTTTGTATGTCACACATTTTCGTCATACATTTTTCAAAAGAACTATTAGGTATTTATTGGTAAGTTCATTTAATTTGATTTTGTTCCAAGTTTGCTCCTGATCCTTTAATGTACATTCCACATTGTTTTCTCTTGACAACTGTCTAAACTTTGAACTAATTAGGTACCTATCTTGTTTTTATTTGGCTTAGCATCTGAGATAAGCTTTTATTTGTTGTTAATGCTTGCTTATCAGTGTTTTATCATCTAACATTTTGTGGATGATTATATACATTTTGTAAGTAGAAACAGCTTAACTCACATGTATTTTTGGGTCACACCTGACTAGTTTCAAACTTTTATGAGTTTGCTTTGTTTTTTCAAGTCGCATCTATAAAAAATTCAAGCAGCTTATCAGTACTGTATACTGGCTGTTAATGAAAAGCAAACAAGTTTATACAGACAATAAATTTTGTATTTGCTTACATTTCTTTTTATGTAGCATACCATGATACAGGATTCTCCAAAATTGGGGAAGGCCTAAAGCAGAAGCAATACAGCTTTTAATAATTCACACATATGTTTAACAAATTTTCCATATTTTACAAATGACATATTTACACATTATGCAGGAGTGACTAAAGACTTCTATAATTACAGAGATTCATATAGAGTTGTCGGATTTGAAGTTGAAACCTTTTCCATTGACAAGGACGAGATTAAATTTGTCGATGATGCTTGTCAGCTACCATCTGACCCTAAGCCACAATTGGTGAATGAGGACACTGGTACAAAATTATACTTTACATATTCTGTGGTATGGGGAGAGTCTGAAATTGGCTGGGCATCAAGATGGGATAACTACTTAGGCATGAAAGATGTCCAAATACACTGGTTCTCTATAGTTAATTCTATAGTTGTCTTATTCTTTCTGTCAGGTAACATTTTTAAATTACTGAATCTAGAATTAAGATAATAAATAATTATGAGTATTTTTGAATAAAGTTATTTATTATTAATAAAATTGGTACTCTAATTTGATTAACTTATGATATTTCAGCCATATTAACAATGATCATGGTACGCACATTAAGGCGAGATATTGCCAGATACAATTCTGATGAGAGTATTGATGATATGATTGAAGAAACTGGGTGGAAGCTGGTCCATGGTGATGTTTTTAGACCACCTCCAAAACGAATGCTTTTCGCAGCTGTCATTGGGAGTGGAATCCAAGTCTTCTTCATGGCACTGATTACTATTTGTAAGTGTATTTCATTTCAGTTTTATGACTAGATTTATATTCACCTAAATTTAAAGTAAAATTTAAATTCTATACTACTTTGTAGTATTTTATCTTGTCCAATATAATTATACAAGTTATGTCTTTTTTTCAGTTATTGCTATGCTTGGTATGTTATCACCGGCCAGTAGAGGGGCATTAATGACAGCTGCTATACTTTTGTATGTGTTCATGGGACTGATAGCGGGTTACTATTCTGCTCGGCTCTATAATACAATGAAAGGGAAGCAATGGAAACAAGCTGCTTTTCTTACTGCAATTCTATACCCAGCAATTGTTTTTGGTACTTGTTTCTTTTTGAATTTTTTCATAATGGGAAAACATTCCAGTGGCGCCGTTCCATTTTCAACCATGATGGCACTATTATGTCTGTGGTTTTGCATATCACTTCCCTTGGTATATTTGGGATACTACTTCGGTTGTCGGAAGCAACCATTTCAACACCCAGTAAGAACAAACTTCATCCCCAGAAAGGTACCTGAGCAAGTGTGGTACATGAATATCTTTGTCTGGTAAGAATGTACTATTTAATGTTAATTGCAATGAGTGGTGTAGTTTTGATGGATGTAATTTTTAGAGATATTAAATATATTTATAAGAAAGATGTTTTCGTTTGTGTTTTTGTATGTACTTTGTCTAATTTCAGTATTTTGATGGCTGGCATACTTCCATTCGGAGCAGTATTCATAGAGCTGTTTTTCATCTTTAATGCATTATGGGAAAATCAGTTTTATTACTTATTTGGTTTCCTGTTTCTGGTATTTTGCATATTGGTTGTTTCTGTATCGCAGATATCAATAGTCATGGTTTATTTCCAGTTATGTGGAGAGGTACATATATTTTTTCTTATTAATAAAATTTACATCCCAATATATTTTTTGCACTATTACTTTAAATTTATTTACATTTTCAGGATTACCATTGGTGGTGGAAAAGCTTCATAGTATCTGGGGGATCTGCTGTGTACATATTCATATATTCAATATTCTACTTCTTTACCAAACTAGAAATTACGGAGTTCATTCCAACATTGCTGTACATTGGATATACAGGTACCTATGTACAAGTTTTGTTTCAATAAAAACAATAACAATAAAACAATAAAATTGTGTATAACAATAAAATAAATTTAATTACAACAGGTCTCATGGTGCTGACATTTTGGCTTCTGACTGGTACCATCGGGTTCTTCGCAGCCTATACATTTATTCGAAAAATCTATGCAGCTGTAAAAATTGATTGATTTCCATTTCTTAATACCTACCATTAACATAAGTTTGAATTAATGCAGAACAATGATCTTTTGCTGATAGGTTGTGTGTAAATAATTATACTTTGTGATTGAGTTGTAATTATAAGTTAAGTATGTATGTTTCTGTAGTCGTATTAAATCTTTACGTCTATGCCATAATGTTTTATTTTGCACAAGCACACCACACCAGTAGGATAACCAGGATAGACTAGAATGGGTTTTTAGTTTCTAAGCAAAAGTTGACGCCCTATTCCTAAAATATCCAAAAATAATTTTAGATTCGTAAAATAATATTAAATAAATGTAAAGCCTGTTTTGTACTATCCTATTCTATTGTAAAAATTAAAAGTAGATGGAACCACATGTATCATGCGTTCAAGTATATAAGACAGTTCGTGTTTAGAAGATAAACAATGAAGAGAAGATCAGTTTTCTACTAGTTTTCAGTATTAGTTGTTCTAAATATACTATATAAATATAATATATGTTTAGTGTTAACTTGTTACGTATTCGGTGAGAACCTTGTTTATATAAAATCTGTGATGGGAACTCTATTGAAATAATGCCGTAAATACATCACTAATAACATACTTAATAAAAAAAACAAAAGCAAAGTGTCATTTAGTTTGTTTTGTCAGAATGACCGGGCGGGAAAAAGCGCGAGAAACTCTGAAAAAGGGCGGTGGCAT
>DWAV01000918.1:0-15673 GCA_018231305.1 Noctuana lactifera
GTTATGTCAGACACGAGGATACATCCCGCCACATTGCCGCAACATTTACCCGAGTCATGTGCTCGCCAAGTTTTGAACTCGGTTAAGCTCGACGGAATAGCTATTCTGAAATTTCAGCAACGCATATGCAAATGTCAGCTCTCGACACTGATTGTACGAGTGGCACGGGGAAAATTCATGCATTTACATTAAATTCACCGAAATTGGATCCCGGCGTCGTAGTTTATATACGACTGCGGTGTGTCACGCGTGCAACGCTACCGATATTTACGATTTTCAATCGCATCTGCAACGGATCGGTACACTTATTGTTCCGGTTCCCTCGTGTGACATTCCCCAACCTGTATAAGAAAATTGATGCCAGATTTCCGCAAACGATACTATGTTGTTCAATAAAATGATATGAGAGTGATGAATATACCATAAACATATTAAAATTATCTCTTATAAATTGTTCATCATTTATTGAATTTCACTATGTTTGTAAAGTGCTGCCTTTATGAATATGGACATCCTTAAAAACAACAAAATTTGCCAACCTTTGTGTTCTCAACAACTCAACACGTGTTGGAACCACAGAAGTTACCAACTATTTGTTTATTTATTTACCTACTTGTTTATGTGTCGCCCTTTGTTTTTGATCATCCAAGATTGAAGCACGTTTCTTTTTAGTGCTTGTTCAATTAGTCCAGGCAAGATTCATTGTTTTAGAGAGTAGCATAATATCTCATAAGTTAATGGAACTCGTGTTTTATGGTATACCTACAGTGTTTCGCATAGCCAACACTGCAGAAACACGTATAATGACTAGGTGAGTACGTACATTAATTACGGATTTACTGCCGACTTTATGACTCTACCTTTATGGGACTCTCTTAACATTACGTGTTCAAGCTGATTACTCAAGATTTATTCGCCGATGACTCAATTTTTCAATCTGGAAATTGCATTATGCAGTTTATTTGTCGTTCTTAATTATTACATGCTGTAGGTAATATTGCAATGGCACTACCTACTGGTACAATAAAAGCCGTATTTCATTTAAATGTGTACTACATGTATTTGTATCTATTTGGTATATAGTAACTTTTGTTAAGTTGATTTTAAAGTAAAATTTACATAAGTATACGAATATTTGTACGAATATAAGTATTTTAATATTTTGTTGTTTAAAAAACGTTAAGGTCTCAGTTAACAAGCTCAAAATAAAAATAACAAGCAACAAAATAGGATTTAAAACTTAATATAGTCACCATTTATGTCTTTTCAGAAATGAACTACTGTTAAATATATCATGATTGTAAAACTAGGTCGAGTTATGACTCAGAGTCATTTTGACTTCCAGTTACAATAATTCAGGTCTTGAAAGGCACTTGGATAATTAAATGCACAGTCATTTACGTACCTAATATCGATAACATAATTTAGAACTTCGAGGGTTGGATATAAGCTCAACTTATTATTTTTAAAAGCATGTTATTTTAAAGACTGCAAAATAGCAATAGTAATTTGGCGAGGAGCTATGGAGCCCATAGATCTAATTGTGTTGGTTAAACAAGTGGGTCGACCGTTCTCTCTAATTTGTGGGTAGTGCGCGAATCCTCTAGGAAGAGCTATAAATTGACGCGAAGAGATCGATAGCGGCGCTCGCGCACAAATCAAACGGCACGTCAAAACAATGGTTGGTGGCCACAGCTGCGGGGGCGATCGTGCGGCCACCCGCCGCTTATCGTCAAACCGAATAAGGGAGGGCGTATATTGAAGGTGCTAGAGCACATGTGGCGACGAGCTTGCGTGTCAGCCTCTAGCTGTTCCTACTGTTATCAATTACTAGAGCCATGAAGCGGTTGATCATCGACTTTGGCTTATTTACGTTGCGAGAGAGAAAATTCAGTAAAAAAAGTTTCGGAATTCTTAGCACCGATTTATTGACTTTAAGCATTTCATCAAAAAGTGTACAAAAATGGACACATGCAAATGTATTTTTTAACGAAATTATCTGTATTTATAGTTCAACAGAGTTCAAACGTAAATTGTTTTTAAATTATAAAAAGAGCTTAATTACTTTGTAAAAACTTTCAAATAATATAGTTCTGCAAAATGGTATGTGAAGTGATTAATATTACGACATTCAATTGACCAGAAATTATTTACAATTGTTTAATTATTTGTAAATATTACAATAAAGTCTACTATCTACTAGAATCTAAATACATATTGCACTTTGAGATGTAAAGGAATGTAATATTGTACAGATTTTGTGGTTTTTCCTTGGCCTCTGGTAGACGTATTTCCTTTATCCTGACGTTGCAACGTACGCTTTCCGTGGAAATTTATCCGCTAGCGGCGTATTTTAGAATTTCAGATACAAAACGGTTTTGAAGCGATAAGTCGGTCTACTTTCCAACGAGGGCTCTGAGATCGCATATCTACCAAGTGCATACATCATGCTCACCTGGTACTTTAGTCGTGTTTACAACTCAATGTAATTTATTTACTTGTTTTTGTATTCTTCATAATGAATAAGCGTTTAGTACCTTTTAATGTTTTCCTAATTTCTATTACAAAAAGAAGTAATTATTATATACGTATCTACAAAAGCATCTAAATGTGCTCTTAGCTTAGCTTCTATAGAATTAGCTTAAGTGCATTTAGAAATCAATTTCAAGCTTCTTCAGAGTCTGCTGTTCTTCTTTGGTGGCACGAACGTTGTTAGTTACGATATGAAATTACTCTAACCCAATGAGCCTCGTGATAGATATTGAGAACCTGTTCGTACTGTCAAGTGGCGGTGAGAAAAAAAAGATGAATGAAATGTGAGTTTTTGTTGTGTTGTCACTGTTTCCGGCGGTCGCTCGGTCGCACGGCAGAGGCGCGCGTGGAGAATCGCCGTACGCGTCGGAGCGTCGCGCACTTGATCGCGCTCTGGTAACGCTTCAATGCTCACTGACGACTGAAAGACGCACGAAAATAACTGATCATCATGGTAGAGAACGGTAACGCCGCCGTGCCCTTTATACAGTTCAATAATTCTCAACAAAGCCAAACGTATGTCTCGATTCCTCTGTTACAATGTTTTCTGACTCCATACTATAAGTATAGGTCACTGTGTGGTATGGTAACGCAAAAAGGTTCCTTGCGATGAAATTAATTTAACTTTTTGTAGGTAAATTTAATTGTAATAATGTTAGCTTTTATTGTTCCGATTTTGCTTACCCTAAAATCATGCCTTACTGCCAAAAAAAAGTATTTTCTTGACTGCCTCTACTTGACAGAGGATATCGTAATCCATCCATTAATGTAAAGTGTCAATAATTTAAAATAATTTTGCTGCTTAAACCCTAGCATTCGATTACAAAACATTGAACAGAGATATTTTTTCAAAAGCTAAAAGAACTGAGAAAGATAACTGGGATATTATGAAACTGTTCACGTAAAGTGCTCATCACCGAGTGTATTCGCCGGGGACCTGAAAAAAGCAGTAAGGCGACGCAACAGGTAGACGTCCAATTAGAGGGAGCCGCAGTTGAGTGGTCGACGCGCCGCGCGACACCGAGCTTTGACGGGGCCTCAACAAAAACTGCACCCCGTTTCGCTCGCCGCCACCACACTACGCGCTTTTTGCGTCGTAAACTTGTCGAGCGCATCGCTTTGGCTTCGACCTCCTTGTAGCACAGTTACACTTTTTTAACCTGCGTTTGCTACTGAAATAGTTGTGCATAAAAACAAACTTCAGCACGAAAGAACCGATGGCTCCGCTCGCTGTGCTCACACGATAACATATGAGCGACAGACCAGTGGTTCGTTATAATTTATGGAGGTGAATTTGCCCTGATCACTTATCGATTAATCTTCGGTGAGCTCTTACTAACATTTTCAATTTAACTGGAAATATTACAGGCGAGTTATAAATCACGGGTGTCCTCCGGCTCCCCGCGACAATTTCGGGAAGAGCAGAACTTTAATTCTTAATTATGGCCTTGCTCGCCTTGTCGTATTTATTTTACTTTGTGAAATTATCTCCTGAGCAGTCCGGCAATAAATTTGCACGCGCGATCAATAATTGAGATGTTAATGTGAGAGCGGGAACATTCGATATGATCTCTTTTGAAAAAAACAAAACCGTTTCATGAACATTTTCAAAATCTGATTTTTTCTAGGGTTTCGACATGTGGTATAATTAAATGATATTATTTACGCAAGTAGGCCTGGACCATACTCCACCAAGCTACACTAATGAGAAATTCAAGAAGACATTCATACGAACGAACCAGTTGTTCGTTACTTGTGTAAAGTAAAGCAAAAAGTCTACGCCAAAATGTAACCGCTTACGAGTTCAATGCTGACATTCCACGGATGGCATTTTAATTCACAATTTGTCCCTCAATTTTTGGAATCCGAGCTGTAATGGAAAAAAGTACGGCAAAACGTTCAGAAGCCTTTTAGGATTCAACGTTTAAGGCATTCGAAATTCCCCTTAAAAATAACATTCTTATTAAAGTTCTAAATGCTCTATGTGTGCTTGTTATTGATAATTTTTTTTGCCATTAAAACTACATTATTCGTATATTGTCACAATTTTTTGTGTGTATTAGATAGGTATGACGGAATTATGATTATTCATACAACCGTTCCGAGGTACCTACTTCAAGATTACAATTTATAATGTGCGTTGACTTCAAAGTCCAGTTACTTGAGCGGATGAGCGTTTGATGAAGTTTTAATGACATAATCCCGATACCGCTGACTCGATTAACCTGGCTTCTGAAGCCTCAGAACACCTATCTTTACGCGCGGTTGTTTAGTTACAGTGCCTAGTGCCGTATTAGTTATTATTATCCGTAGCGGCATCGCCTCCAATAGCTAAGTGTTTCATCGATTTATTGCGCCGCCTCGTTATTGATCATTTGTTCAGATTATATATAAGTACATATATACATACACGCTTAATGTAAATACTTGTATATAGGTTTGTAACAAGTAGTGCTCCATTTGTAATTGTTGCATAATTAATGACGCTCCTATTAGCCTCGGGCGGGTTCTTAAGTTTCGCAGCTAGCTGCCATCTTGGATAATGAGGAATTTGTCGTAAATTCAAACTTCTTTGAACTTTATGTTGATTAGATTTTCTCTCTTTTGCTTATGTAATCAATTTATAAAAGTTATCAACAACAAATGCTTACGGCAGAGAATGCTTTAAGCTAACGCTAAATCGGTTTTAGTTTCCTGAACTTTGTACGGAAATCAACACAGGAAGGGCAGAGGCCCTTATTTACTCGTATTATGTAGCAGCTATTCAATGATGACGTAGATTAGTACGCAATTTAGTAGTGGAGTAGGAATCGAGGACTGGACGGACGAAGATGGTCACGACTGCGGGAATAACGGTAGTGATGTTGTCGCAAATAGGCCTTCCTTAAACCATTCCAAGCTGCTCTATCTATAGTTCAGCTCTGAATGAAAATTATATAGCTAGACTAATAACTTTCAATACTTTTGTAGAAAGTTAATAGTTAAAAATGTCTACGTAGGTTGACGTAGTTATTTATTGTCTGACCACTCAAATTGGTCCTCTCGCCCTTCTTCAGTAGCCATAAAAACGTAAGCCGACAAATTAAGATCGTAAGACACATTTATACGCATAATATTTTACATCTTTTTATTTTGTGATTGCTTGATTTACGCTCTGCCTTGGCCAATCTGTTCAGGATTTATAATTCGGAAATATGCTTAATATATGGGCTGCGTAAATGCCTTAGGTCGTTACTAATATATTGAGATATTAATGTGTCAGCGGACGCGTTAGCACCTCGATAGCTGACGATGCGATATTTCGATTTGAGTTAGTCATGTGTGATGATCATGACATCGTAACCTTTTACGCATTAAATAACATATCAAGCCTGTCAGAGCCTAAATGTGGTTCCGCCCATTATAAATCTCACAGTTAACGGGATTAAAAGATAAAAAAATGTTGAATGATTTACTATAAACAATATTTTTTTGCGCAGTTGCAGATTGGAGATACTTTAATTTTGAGTATTTTATTTGTGTTTTAGATCAGTATTAAAATATAAATCCTATTTATATATTTTGTAAAAAAAGTTACTAGAATTAGCTAATATGTATATTATTTATGTATGTATTAAAATTTTAAGTTACGCCCAGCAAACAAGCAGGCGGCCTACCTGATGATAAGTGTTTAATGCTGACTATGAACATGGGGAATCGTCAGACGATCTTCTAATGGAAGATCATTCCATAACTTAGACGTATATAGTACGGGGTAGGAATACGTCTAAATCGCACCGTGAAGCACCGCCAAGATTCCAGATAGTGTGGATGTTGTATTTAAAACGTATTGATTGAGTGTTACGAGCCATTAATGAATAATTGAGGGGAACACGCTTGAACTCAGGGTCGCGCGTGCCCCAATGACTAGCAGATATACACGACAGTTGCTTAAAATTAAATGATCTAGGTCTGACTCTTCAGAAGTCAAGTATGGTTTGTGTGCTTAAATTTAAGAAGACGATCATTATCTCGATTCTAAGGTTGTATGCAGGCGATAGTAGGCGATAGCTAGATTCATAATAGAGTAGTATCATAAGTGTATTAAGATCTTTTTGAGGTTTCTATTAAATAAAAAAATATTTCTTATTTTGATGAAATGAAAGTTATAAAGCTACTGTTCATTCTATCACTTCCGGCACTTTGCATTTGAAAGTTCTGCAGATAGAGAAAGTAAATTAAAAAAATTACATTTGGAAGAGTTCACAAACTTATATCAAGCTGTAATGCGATTGGAGAAATTAAGCATTTTTTTATTCGTGTTCTAAAAAGAGCGAATGATCCTGAATTTGGTTCGTGCGTTGATTCTTTTAAGTACAACAACCAACTTGTAATTAAGGCTTGTCGAATCATGAATTTTCAGTGACTTAAAGTATTCCAAACCACATTCAACCTGGACTTCTAGTTTGAGACTTATGTAAGTCAAACTACCTTAATTTTGTCGCTGGCACACTCACCGATCATCATAATTTTAAGCTCTACTAAGAAATTCCTACTTAAAGCAGACCTACAAGCTTTTAAAACACAATTAGTGTATAATCTATTAAACAAGAGAAAATTCAAACGGAAGTTCATAATTATTTGTATTGAAAGCGTCAGTTTGATGTACCTAACTTAATCTATCAGTGGAAACGTGTTAACATGTGTGCTAAATTGTAAACTGTTAATGGTTCTAGATTTTATGGCTTCGCTGGTTGAAAGCCTTCGCTCGTATTACAACCGATAGTAATTGTGCACTTGAACGAATCGTTTATCATATTAAAGCTTTGAAACCGCTTCCAGCTCGGATTTATCGCATTCTAATTTGAACCGCAGCCTAACGTGTAGGTATGCTCGCATTATTATTCGATTGTTTGAGAATAAAATTTTTACTCTGTCCGTATAATAGTTAAGCATAAAAACTTAATTATTAAGAAAACTAAGAGATCTATGATATTGTGTTCAATGCTGAGTATAAAATATCAACATTTTCCTATTATAAGTTATTTATAACCATATTCGTATATTCATACTTCGTGTTAAAGTAATTAATGATAATTTGTGGCTCGATAATGCAGGTGGCGAGTGGACGCCGGGTGCTGCGGTGGTCGGAGTTAATTACTAATAGCCGATGATTGTGTCGAATTATCCAGTTAATTTAAATCACGATCGTCGTAGTGTCATAAACACATTCTCCTTCTCTGCAGTTAAAATCATGTTTAAAATCTTTTATAGGTAGGTATATTAAAACTGGAAGTGAAAAGGATTTTTTTAATCATCTTGTGCAGCGATGAAGCAATGCAGAGCGATACAATGTATGCACAGAAAGTGGTACAAACATTTTAAATTGAATAATACTTTTGCTTCTCGCCAATCGCTAACAGATGACGCTACAGGTCACTGAATTTCTGTAAATCAATCACTTTTAATGCTATTTCATAAGGCTTTTTTGGTGCGCGGCAGCAATCAGAACTATCAGAGTTAGTCTTGAAATAACTTGTCACTTTTTGAAATATACACTGGAGTCGACTTTTCGTGGTTTGTTGTATAAATAACAATTTATGTTCTAATATTTTTTGTTCGAACGAACAGCGAATTTCGACTCATGGGCGACCTCTAGTTAACATAATACCTACTCGTAGTTAACAATGTGAACGTTTCAACTGTCAAACGAGCGGAAGACGAATGTTGAGAATTTCTTTTCATTAAGCCTACATTAAGTTCGTGTCCATGCGTTCGTCGTAGTTATTCGTGGAGGAAGGCGATGAAACCCAGGGCACCGCGCAATAAATCAACTCGCTACGACTGTATTTCTTTCGTAATCAGCTCATATCGGTGCTCGCGGTTGTGCCCGCCTAATTATTGTCGACTTTTACGATCGCCGTAACGAGTTTTCACTTGAAGCCAATCACGATTTTACGGCGTTGTTGAGATTTTAATTATTAATATTCTACAGAAATTATCCTTGATGCATCCAGAAGTGGTACGGGTAAATGGAAATGCTCTTTAATAGCTGATTTTATTAAAATAATCATACCCGTCTATATAAAGCTTTTTCGATGATTATTGCCTATGCTTTGTGTACTGTATTACTAGATATTAAAGTATTCTGACAATTGTATACTTAAAATAAAATTGGATTTTAAATAGTTTTATTTGCATAATAGAACCTTAAAGATGATAAAAACTCATCAGACGGTCCCCGTTTGAACGGCACACAACCTTATTTATGATCGTATCTCCCAAGAATGCTGGCTACTCTTGTTCCACGTCGGCGTCTGTATGTTTTATGTGTAGGAATCTAAATTTCTTATCTCTGATATTAACATATTGATTATGCTTCCCATATTGATGTGCGACAGACAAGGCGATCGAGGTCTATGCTATATTTGTATATACTTAGATGTTGAACTAGTTTCTTCCAAATAGGGCTTGCACCTGAACGTGCTCGTTAAAAATAAATTAATCTCAAGTAGGTACCACTTCCATAACGCACTGAGAAACGAATACGTTTGCAATCGAATCGTTGATACGTTGTTATAGAAATCGTGGAAATATCGCGTTCGATAAAGCTATGATTTGTTGGTGTTGAATTTAATAAATAATTCAATTTCACCATACTGTTTATGTACGTGTTGTAAAATGATTAAAGTAAAAGCTAGTCCCGATATTCCCGCTACTAGCTAACAACACTAGCGGCGGCGAGGCGAGCGCACCACGTTTCTCACATCAACTTGATCAAGTTATCTCGGAATCTAAACACAGCATAGATGCAAGATGTGATACCGGCTTCCATCTCCTCAGATGTCGAGGTGTCTGGATATTAGGAGCGTAAGCAATTTGTCAAGTTCGATGTACGTTCTGTTAACGGTACTTTGTTCACTCAAACGTTATATCGGGACCACTGGTGTTTGAGTGTACAACGTCATCAATTTGAGTGCGTTTACGAATGTAATCGAGCTAATATCGACTTTCTCAGCACATATTACTTATGAAATAATGGCAAGGTTCCTTATAAAGAGCCAAAACATACACCTCGCTTAGGGCACTGCCCTTAATTCTCTGCTTAATGTGTCTGTTAGGTTCATAATAATGTTGACGACTACATGATTGTTTCATTAAACAAGTCGACAGATAATTGTGAAGAGTAACATATATGGACATGTAAGTCGTAGATGTCTTTTTATCTGGAATTCCCAGACAAGGAGCACTGCGACCTTTTGATGCGGACTAGTAAAGAACTGCAATACAAATATACTCGTAAAACTAAATAAGAATACCATAATTCTAGTAAAACAGTTTTCAATAGGAAATTAATCATTCCCAGTTTGTGTTTTCCATGTCAATTTTTGTCCAGGATTAAATAAAATACCTGTCTAAAATAAAAACCTATTAAAAATATTGGTCGGGCGAGTAAACCATAATTTTGTCATACCAAGACATTAATTCGTATAATGCTACAATTAACGTTTTGTCAAAATTATAATAATTTAAACACCATGAAAATAATTAAAAACGCCTTTTTATTTATTAACCCGCCCCGCCCGACGCTGCGCCGTATTAATATTGTTTTTCGAAAACGCCTGGCAAATCCACCCGTAGTCCGTACACGGCAAGGGTTTGACAATTTATGAAGCAATCAGCCGTTTCTTTCAGGTTTTATTTGCTTTATTATTTATTTTATTTGGAGGATGGCGCTGGAAATTGTTTGGAAGGTTGCTTAATATTCATTGATCTCATCTTACGATTTGTTTACGTCGGTGCGCGTAGGCGCCGAGGCAAGGAGTGCTCAAATTAAAAAGCAGCTCAAGCCCACCTCGACCATCGACCGGTTTCACGCTCCCCGGGGCTTCATGAGGTGTGAATATGGACTCCAGCACTTGTTTCGTTTCAAGAATATTGACAGTTTTAATTAAACACTTTCTTAATTTTATATGACAATTTTTGCCAGAAATATAGTTTTAGAAACAAATTTTTTTATTGTTTATAAACCTTATGTATACGTGGACAGCATTCTCTTGCTTATTTTGTACTTCATTATTTAACTTCAAAATGTATGAAGAGAAATTATGACGTGTGAGTTCGTTCTATTTATTTGATTATATCGTGGTTATTATAACCGTTTCACAATTTCGATGACTACGCTTGGTCAGAGCCTGGTGTAATTTAATTTGATACGTATGATACGACTAATCCCATTCGGGCTCAGAATAGGCTACTTCATGTCAAATTTTGTCATAGCTTTAGACGCAAGCGTGAAATTTATAATTTTAAGAAGATACGTTCATCACATCATAAATGTTGCCTGAAATCTTATTATGATTTATATTTAATACACCACAAAAGAATCTGTAACAAAATTCTAATAAGCTTGATAGCATTATGTTTTATTATAAATATTTCTTTTAAAACAGGTCCGATCACGTGGAATGAAAAAGGAATACCTATAACCGACTAACCTTCCTTTGGTTGTTGTGTGACGTGTAACATTCGTAACATAAAAAGTTATCCGTGTGAAAGAATTCAAATTAATTCATCTTTGAAAGTAAATGCACAAAAGTATCGCTGGAAGGACGCGAACTAATTAAAAGTTTGCTTCTGTACTAATAATTCGTTTGACTGTCAGAGTTTTGCGTCGTTAATTTTAATTAAAGAAACGCGGAGCGGAGTTTGTAATAATATTAAAGCATTGAAATTGGTGATCCGCTAAACTTCGACATTCTGTTCGCGGATGACCGTCCATTCGTTTTAATTAACCCTTCTGCGGGTCTCATCTGCCTCGCTATTAGAAAAGTTTCCAATTTTTACCAAGTGAGGTACCGCGATAAATTAATTATGAGTTGGGGTTAGACGACACTGACTGAATCCGCTGCTCAATTATTAATAACTAAACTTCTTTCTACGAAAGCTAGGAAGCTTCTTGATGGCATCATCTGATACTGGAATAGCGGTTTATTTAGTAAAACAGATATTTCAAATAAACTTAAGCGCATCCAGATCCATAAAGCCAGAATAACAATTCAAATATTTAAAAAATAAAAAAGTTAATGATGGTTGATAAAACAGGTATTAAAATATTAAATCGAACAACATTATGATAATATTCTATGTCGTAAAATTAAGCAAACTCGAAAAAAATCATACCTATGTTATATGTTGTATAGATGCGTGGGATGTCTTTTGTATTTAGGCATTCTGAAATGTTTCCAGTCATCATGCTCATTTGTGCTTCCCGTTTGTACCCAGTTCCTAATTTCGTGCGTTCCTCCCCTTTGTCCACTTATTAATCCCGGCCGGTCTCTTCGCGTCTTTGATTAAGTCTCGCCGTGATGTATTTCTTGCGCGCTAACCTAATGGAAAGGCATACGTCAAGTGTCCACGTTATTGGCTAGAGGATTGGCTTAATGGTGCCGATGGCTGGCATGCAGTAAATTTCGTCATCCCCTTTTTTCTACAATATTGCCACTGGCTCATACTTACGCTTTGAGAAAGGTATACTACTATGAATCAGTCAAAAGAATGCAAAATATGATACGATATGAGTCCTTTTTAATTCATTTATAGTTCAGGGGTCAAAATAATCTATTAGTTATCGCGTATGTTGTCTGTCTGTTTGAACGCAATAAACTCTGAAACTAATAACAATAATTTTTCATACGGTTTTCATCAATAAATGGAGTGATTTATAAAGAATGTTCCAAAATTAAAGTTTTGTGTTATTTCTCTCTAGACAAGATTCTAAAGTCTACACGGACGAAGTCTTAGGCATAAGCTAGTCTAAATATATACGGAACGTGGTCATAGTTTTAAAACTAACCAATTTCATTTGATAGTTAAGATAGTTTCCTCATACAATTTAAAAGCCTATTTCTCTACTTCAGACTTCAAGTCTTTAAGATCAACATTAAGATGAAAAAATACAATTAGGGATCCCCAGTGGAAAATCTCGTAACGATTTATACAGGAATAGACAGATAATTCTGTTTTAATAATACGAGATAAAGAGATACGGACGCGTTGAATAATCGTCCGTCGTTTTGTTAACTAGTTAACGGTGCAGGAGAGGTCTTTTTACACAATTCATCAATGAGACGTCACTTTTTGTAGCGCGCCTCGAGACGAGAGCGCACTTTGGCATGTTTTAAACACGTGTCAAGAAGAATCCTAACGTGTGTAATGTATGCGTGATAATGCGTGTGTCATAGTTCACTATTTTAACAGCAATTCATCATGTCGCTCAATAAGCCTGTTAAGTTTTTTTCGTCCAATTAATGCGTGAGTCGATGGGAATGTCGAACATCGTAACATTCTCAACATTAATATACATCCTTTCACTGGACTGACAAATAATTTAATCATACTTTAACACAAGTAATAAGCTGTTGCTGCTTACGAATATTTTACACGAAGTAAAAGAGATTTACACGATTATAGTTAATCATTCATTGCGTAGTTATAAATATTACATGCGTTTATGCTTTTTTGCCGTCATCTACGATAAATATTTTAGCATTAATAAGTATGTTTCCTACAGTACCATAATATTTAACATTGGAACTTTTATTCACTTCTTAGGAGATTAGTTTTTTCGATCAATCCGAATATGAAAACTAGTTTTGTTTAATTAAGTTTTGAAAAATTAAAAAGTTTATGCCTGTCTTTTTATTGCACCGGAATTTTTATTTAGATAGGAATCTATTATAGAAAATCGGGTGCTCGAGGCGATTAAATATGTATCTTATATCTCGTTGGCGATGATTTGTATCTTGTACGAAATTAGTGTTGTTTTATGGCTCCGAATACATGATGATGTCAGGGACCATTTAGCTCTAGCGTTTACAATCTTGATTAAATTCGAAATTATTTTCGTACACTGTACTAATATGGTGAAGTATACTTATACCTAAATGACTCGTTAAAGAGCCGTATAAAAATTGTAACATCCGAGCAATACCATAATTTAAATAGAACATCCCCTACCTTTTTCTTGTCTGCACAATATTTTGTACAGATTGTTCTACTTCATTGAGAATTGTGGTGTGCAAAAAGTCAAACATAGTTAGGTGCATAACTAAGCTCGCGCAAATTTTTCCGTTGGATGGTTTTGCTTTGCTAAAGTGCCTTGAACTTTAAACCACTCTGAAGCCCGAGCTCCGTTAGCTTTTTGAACGTTAAAGTTTTTTCACTCTTCGCTAATTTCTTAATCTTCTAGAACTTTATGAATACAGAGGCTTTTAAAAATGTTTATTATCGTTTTGTGTTTGAAACGTGATAATAGCTTTATCTGATATTTCTCGTTTTATTCACATAGCTATTGTGTTTCTGCTTCAAGAGCCTATAAGAAATTTTAATTAAACGAATTCAAATAGCATCGAAGGGAAAGATAAGATACATAAATTTGTTAAGAAAAACCTTATTCTTTTGTTCGTTTTAGGCAAAAATCACAATTAGTTAATAACAATATTCAATCTGTTCGCCTTCGGTGTCCTAAATATACTTCTGTAACATATTATGTACTTTACACTTGTTGTTTTGTAACATGTCTTCCTATAAGAAATTAATCGGCATTCTTTTACCTGTATTATGTACTTATACGTAGTTGCTCGAGTCTTAGGCGGTGTGAGAATAGCCGGTAGCCGAGCTCATTATATCGAATGAATCGCCAAAGAGCATAATGGCGGTGCCGCCGCGAACATGGCAAATTATATGTCCGACGATGTCATTGTAATAAATAATTCACTCCGCCCTGCCCGTCCTAGTGTATGTAACGGCTGCGGCTTATTGACGCAAAACTATTCGCCAAGTCAAACGGATGGGTTAAACTTTAAACACAATAAAAGTTTACAAATCCTTACGAAACCTAGCTGTTTCTTTTCTCTTTTTTTTTAATGATAGCGTTCTTTTAATGTTATTCTAAATCAATTCAACTACTAGGTGGTAGAATCGCGCAGTTCATGAACAAACGTATTACCGTCATCCGTATATCTAGTCCAAACGCCATTTTTTAATCTTACTGTTATACAGAAAAAGATGGTCTTTTTTACCAACATCAGTAACTAACGCTATGGTTGAAGTGTTAGAAGCCCTAAAAGCAAGGTTCTGGCCTTAATAAACTGTTCTTTTCCTTTTTTCAATTTAGTTTGTTTTCAAATGAACATTCAAATGAAATTAGTAAAAACTCTGATTATAGCTAGCCTCACTAATAGTAGGTGCTAAAAACGGGGACATTAATTTTGATCGCGGAGATAAGAAATCATTTACGGAACCTGTTCGACGGAAACAGTTTTATGGACTGGCTGCGTGATTCGTGATGTAATTGTGTTTAGACATGATGAATTATACACACCGATATCCACTTTAGATAAATACGCCTTATTAATTGGGAATCCATATTTTCGTGTTAAGAAATCCGATAAATAAGCAATAATGTCTCATTGAAATGGATTGATTAAATTATTCACGATATAACTCCGTTATAAAAAGCATCGGATGCTATTTTGATTAGCTAGCTCTACGGGTTGAGAATGCTTAATTGCCGTTGAAACGATTATGTTGCTGGTGACTGATAAAATCTTTAAATTGTGTTATACTATCGCTATCATGTGATGTGATAAATTGGACATCATCTCTGCTTAGAACGTTTAAAGAACGTAAATCCGATGAACCATTTACAATAGTTTACATATTGTATGACATTAATAAAATAAATTTTCCGTGAATACCTACTTGAAAAATCTTAATCAACAATTTTGCAATCTTTCAGTAAAAATAATAGGGAAGTCGTTTAATAAGTGTGTACAGAATTCGTTTAATAATATGAGTGTGAGAATAAGAAAATAAATTTACTGAAATTATAAAAAAAAGGGGTTTTGGATTATTAGGTATATTATGGGTATTATTATTTACATGATTTATTAGCTGACTTGCCTGCCTTGCCTTCAACCCTTTTTATGTCCCACTGCTGGGCATGAGTCTCTCCTCACAACCGAGGAAGACCTGGAGCTTACTCCACCCCGCTGCTCCAATGCGGATTGGTGGAGATACGAGTTAGTGGCCAACCCGTGTCGGATGTTCTCAAACCGCCCAAAGGGCCTCCGACCAGGTTTAACGACTGTTATCTATC
>DWAV01000919.1:0-15671 GCA_018231305.1 Noctuana lactifera
TCACCTAATTAATTAACTCTTAACGCTTCACACTCACAGCTCCACACTAGGATTCCCTGTGTCGTGGGTGCCGTGGACACATACAAAGACAAATACACAAACACCCAGACCAGGAACAGACATCTAAATTCATCATTTAAATTTCTGCCCCCCGGGGATCGAACCCTTCCAATGGTGGACTGGCGTGATAACCATTACACCTCACGTGTCGTCAATAATTATAAATAAACCACGCGGACAAAGTCGAGGGCATACGCTAAGTTAAGTTACATGAAGTTACTTTGTATAGTACGATATCTATAAATCCTTGTTACAGACCACCTGCAGCGAATTTCAGGAAGGCACGCCTGAAGGCTGCGGTGGTATTAAATACGTGCCGGGATTGAGTGAGCGCTGTCAATTTGTGTACCCTGTAAAGGTTAAAATAACATAATATTTTGCTGTATCCATATATAATGTAGGTACTCGTATTATTATCCTCAGCTGTCTATTTATCCTACTACTGTTCAGTAATGGATTCCTACAGATGTACCCGTAAGAAAAATTTTGGCCAAAGTCCATATTGGCCAAGTATTGATTGTTGGACTTCACATAATATAGAGCTTTATTAAGGAAATGGGTTTGTCAGGGCATATTAGTATGTATTGATTAATTATAATATAATGAAATTCAATAAATTTGTAATTGTAAGTGAGCATTTTTATACAATCAATACAATACATGTAGGAACTATTTTGTAAGACGATGGATTAAGAAGAAATATGACAAGTGTTTGAATGTAGAACGAAAGCGTAGAACTTAAGAGGATCGATAAACAGATGAGAGTGGAGAGCGCGAGGGCTAGGGTCGTTACGATGTAATATGTAAATAATAAATATAAAATAAATAATAATATATCTCAATCAGCCCTTTTATTTCCATCCCACATACATATACCCTAACATACCCATTTCCTTAATAAAGCTCTTGCGCAATTAACGAACAACATAATTATTGTAATCCTTAAGTATTGTTTATACAATCGTAAACCGATGACAGCACGCACGGGTTAAAAGCGTAAATCATAATAAACGCGGATCGAGCAGTGAGGCGCAATAACTCACGATTTTTAACCCTCCGCGGCTCCGCTGCGATCGCAATGCGTGCTCGGGGTTTCCGCGATGCATGTCTGCTTGTGCACATAGAGTAGTCTTGTTGGTAGAGAGAACGTTTCTTTTATGTCTCTTTATTTATGTATAACTTGTTTATTACTATTTGTTTTAATTTAATTACTTATTTCATCTTAGAGAAATAATCGGAAAACTGCGAGCTAAGCTAAGCTAAAGTTAAGCTTAAGTTGTTAAGCGAAGCTCGAATTCTTTCATTGTATTTAAAATACACTTTTAATAGCACATACGCACTTCTTACAGATGTTACTGTAATCTATAGAGAGAGAGAGAGAGAGATAAAGTACTATACTGAGTAACTATCAAACAGGATAAAATAATTCAATACAGCAATTCCTGTATACTTCTATATACTCGTACTTTCAAAAATTAAGACATACCAGACACATAGTTACGCAGACACGTAGGTACGCAGACACATAGATATGTAGATACGTAGATACACATACACAAAGATACACAGACTTATATATGCACAGACACATAGATACGAGTATGTACATAGATGTACTCACCAAATTTTTGACACCTCTCTTTTGAATCGCGTTTTACATTATCCAGTTAAGGGTATAATGTTCTGCGACGCTTATTAAATGTTTGCCTCTTAAACTCTAACGACATTAGGCATAATCCCTCCCTCGCGCATCAATTAGTAGGCTCGTCTATCTCAATAATCTATGCCCTGGCCCTCGGATCCAGACGTTTCCCTGCGTTAATTTATGCGCCGTTGTCTGCCGCCAGTGTAATGGCCACACTCGTAAATTCAGACGGTTTGGTTAGTGCGTTCAAATTGAAAGCTCTCCAGAACCAAACAATGGGGAGGGAGAACTCTCCGCTATGGTTTTTTAACGGGAAGTGCGTACCCCTAATTTTATTTATGGTGTTGACACGTGCCTTTGTTTGTGGATCGCTTGTTTGGGCCGAGTTTTGATTTTTGACCGTGCGCTGTTTGCGTTTTGTTCGCGCGTGCCGCTAACTAACTGACGGTTTTGAGGCAATTTGTCAAGTATACTGCATTTTTATGTTTCTGTTGTATTCATTTTGTATAGGATTCCTTTCACGCTTTCATTTACTAATTTACCAAACATTTACCAAAGTTATTGATATGTAGTCTTAAATCTTCTTTAACTACACTGATCTTAAAATTACAGCGAAAGATCGGTTGACATTATAATAATATTTTATTTATTAAAACGTTTAAAATAAATATTTCGTTTAATAAAACTTTTAATAAATGTTTATTTAATAATTATATTATTTATTAAAACGTTTAATAAATGAAAATAAATAGTCTCTTAATTTAAAATAATGAATGAACTTTATAAAATTGTAGTTTTGTACTTTTCCAAATTTAAACATAAAACCTTCATGCATTGAAACGTGTTTATTTTTATTACATTAACGGCATCGTGTTTTGACTATCGATTTTCCAGTTTTCAACACTTGGTTTATTTCAGAATTATTCTTATATGTTTACACTTAACTATAGACTTGAGAAGCAATTCCCAATGTTCATTCTTAGCTGTTAAGTCCCATTCCTCATTCGTTCCTCCCGCCACTGCAAGTCAGACATCACTCGTCTGACCGAGCCTGTTGAATATGCATATTGGATGCTAATAGCCTGAAGAATCTTCTCGTTTACTCGTTACCACGTTTCACAATAGACGGTAATGTGATACTAAGGGATAGAGCTGGCCTGTTAATGTTGTCAGTATGCTTAAAAGTTAAATGAAAATTATTAAGCTATTAAGCTATGTTATACCGAATCATCCTGTTACATTCTGAAATTTTATACAACAACAAAAGTTTATTAAATAAATTTTACACATTTTATTAAATACATTTTATTATTATAATTTTTTTAATCTATATCTAATTATAAATCACGCTACAAAAAAAACCGACTTGAAAGTCGTCGCGCACGTACTTAAATTTAACACTTATACGGTTTACTCATGGATGCCGTTGTCAGAACTGAACCAAATTACAGTGGGACCAAACGTGAAGCACAACTTTCAAATAAAAAAAAAATCACCCAAATCGGTTCACCCGGTCGACAACAAACATAAAAAGGAAATGCAGTCGAATTGAGAACCTCCCCCTTTTACCACAATAAATTATTTAATTTTACTCTATTATTATTATTAGTTCTGAAGTTACAATAGAACATGAATCCGTTGGTATATTATTAAGCTCTATTAGTACGCGTGTCATGTTGTTCTGTTTTATTTACTGCCTGTCCCGGTGACGGCTATGGCGATTCCCGTCCAGCTTTTATTGGGCAGTCGTTGCATAATGTAAATGAGATGCAAATAGGTGAGGGCACGTCGAATTTACTCGTTAGTAAAGTTACGCCGGTAGATCTGTATTGGGATCAATTTTGTATCCCTTTTCGGAGCTCTACATTTATACGTTGAATATTCTTAATGTTCTGAGGCAGGCCATAGTGCGGTAGGGATCCCACATAACCTGGTATCATTCCCATGACATTCGGGTACCTTCAGAAGGTTTTCCCCGTTATAAAAAAGGTAGAATTTATCTCATACCTGGATTTGAATTAAACCAACTAGAAAAATATAATCTGAAACTTTTTTTCTGATAAGAGTTGACATAAAATTAAATTTTTAAATTCTAAACTTGCGGCACGAGTAGGTATCTACAAACAATTTGAAAATATACCTACACTATGCATTAGTATTTCCGACCGATTAGTAAATCTAATTTAATTCAAACGTTGTAGTATATCTGCTGGGATATGTTAATTTTATCTCAGCGCGTTACCAACATTAATTGTTTTATTTTAATTCGACCCTTAGTCCACAATAGGGAATACTAAATAGGACGGAATCTTTGCAGTGCCATTGACCGTTTAATTAGAAGTGTCTTTATGGGGTATTTATGCGTGCCATGGGTAGTAAAATTTGATAAGGTTTAATTAAAAATGTCAGTCGTAATTTTGACATAAAACATTTGGATAACAAATGTTATTTCCTCTTGTAACTAATTTAAATTTTACTCATTGCTTATAAATACTATAAAATTTATTATTTATATTTACTAATAATTTAATCCTCCCTGTATTTAATGTACTGAGGATTTGCAAGCAGGCAACTTCATTTTTTGTTATGAGATACTAATATTTATTATATCTACAATACTATTTGTTCTGTGTAAGTTTATAACCGTCTTGTATATCGATTGTTGGTTAAATGTTGGATCAAACATTGGCCGATCGCACCCAATAAAAGTAAATAATTACATTCAAAAAATGCGCTACCCGAGCGCCAGAGAGATTTTTATGGTCCTGCGTTTTACTGTCGCGTCAAATAGTTATGGGACCGATGCGATGGATGCGAATGGATGCAATTTTTATAGGATCTAAAAGACAGGCTTTTTCACTTAGCCTCTTTTTATTAAATTTGATATACATTTTTTTAACTTCTTTATGTTAGAGTCTACCATTATCTGCAGGTATCTAGATATTGCAAATATATAGGCTTTATAAAAAACTCCACTTAAATAATAAAAGCCCCTTCCACATAAGATCAATACTTTTTGAGATCACAGACACCCCACAACATCCATGCGAAACGATTACAGAAAATACTTTTTTTTAAGTCTGTTACAAAAGGTTCTTCCTTCATATAAAAGCGATTCAAAATATGTCCCTACTCAATATCAGTCTGCACTAAGACTTGCGCAAATCGGAAACTTCCACCGCGAACTATAAGACAAAGTTACACAGCCGACTCTCTTCGTCTCCTTCATCTAACTTACAAAATAAAATTAGGAATAACGACTTCTCTCGACTCGGGCGAACTACAAAGCAATTTCGAAGTAAAGAATAATAACATTATACGTAACAGCCCGACCGTGAAACTTTTTATTAGTAGTATCCGCTTCGTCCGGGCATACCCGGATTTGGGCTAACTAGTTTCGGAGACAAATCACCCGGACGGGTTAGGGTAATGGCACACGTGATACGTTAATGGTTGTGTCGTTTGCTGAGTGTTTGTGAGTTCGTAATAACTTAATTGGTTATCGTTTGTTATTTTTGTTTATATTAGATAAAAATAGCAAACAAGGTTACATTGAAAAAAATACGTTTTTCTGAATTGCGTGCGCCGTGCGGTATGATTTGGAAACTTTAGCTTTAATAAATTTAATTTTGTCACCATAAATCATGTCCGTAGCGCGTAGCATAGTACGGAGCGCGCGTAACACAGTACGAAGCGCGCGTAACACAGTACGAAGCGCGCGTAGCACAGTACGAAGCGGGCGTACCACAGTACGAAGCGGGCGTAGCATAACTTTGAACGTAGCAAATATTGTTCGCCTACGGTACAACAATCCAAAAATATCTATTCTGTTATCTATCGTATTTAAGTGTCCACTAAACTATTTAACTATCGTGTACCGTATGTTGCCGCCCTAAGAAGGACACACTCGTATATGCCATGTAAGTGATACGAGAAAAAGTTTAATATTGGTAAAAGTTTTGACCGCCACAAGCTCTAGCGTTTTAGAGCGTGTTTGGATAATCGTTTCTAATTAATACATTCGAGTATAAGTTACCTTAGGTGTACCGCTAGTCTTAAAATAGCACCAGCATTCAAATACAAAAAAGATCATGAAAATCCGTTCACCCGTCGAAAGTTATGAGGTGACAGACATAAACAATACAGACGAATTGAGAACCTTCTTCTTTTTTGAAGTCGATCGAAAAAGAGTTATCTATGATCGTTTTGATAAAAAAATTAATAACAATTAAAAACAAAACAAATGTACGTTTATTTGTCAGTAACGTGCCGTAATTACTAGCAATTCGATATGGTAATTATAGGACAAATGAGTGGGAACAAACAAGTCATTACGTGTTCATATCGGCACGTAACGAATGGGCTCGTAAAATGTTATGCGACCAGATACTATCGGTGTGGTTGGTACACGAGTAATCGGTACACAATCGGTAACAATCTATAGATACATTTGTATATTGATGGTAATTATGTATAATTTTTTATAATAGAGACGTTAGCAAGCGATCATGGAGAACACCTAGTAATAAAATGTCAGTGCAGCCCATGGTCATTCAAATTTAAATAGTACTGTAGTACTATCTGAGATTAATACGGTGATGCGTTGTCACTCATGAGTGAGAGGCAACTATTTGAGGTTAAACGGTGATTTATTGATGTTCGTGAGGACTGGGTAGATGTCTCAAATGTTGTCCATCCACGTCTACGAGAGCTACGAGACTGTCGGTAGTACCTCCCCTAACTACCTATTATAGTTCCACTTTCCAGAGAATACACCAAATAATAATTAGTCTACAAAAGTGATTAATAAACTAATTACTTAATTCCTTGCAACGGTTTACTGCCTGCAATAGTTACAATGAATTATGACTAGGGGACCCTGATATTAACCAGACAGCGAAACATAGGATGAGATCGGATAAAAAGGGATGAAAATCAATTTAAATAATTAAGCTATAAAATTTGCATGTCTAGTTAGGTTAACGCCAGAGAGCTGACGATGTACAGAAATGATCTTCGTGAAAAACTTATTTGGTGTATTTAAATAGTCTCAACAATATTTTTGTCACCTCTTATAAAAACTGATAAATCTTTTTTTGGTAATAATTTACGGAAATAATAAATCGCTTTAAGTATTACCAAACAATGTAGAAAACATTGCTTGTTGATACTGAAATAAATGTAAAAGATTTTTAAAATACACACAATTTTTCTAAATCAGTAACATTGCTTTGGGCCAAATAGCATGTAACGTGCAGTACAGGAGGCTCAGTTTTAATGTGGAATCCCGAGGGTACACAAATTAATAGAATATCTTAGTATTGTGGTGTCAAAACGTTACTGAAAACACTACAATTCGAATAAGACTATTCTATCCATTATTTGCTCTGTGGTCATCCCTAGTTCAGCGTAGGTAGAGATATATTTATAGGCTGCCCAGCTACTTAATTCAAGATCCTTATCGGTCCGTACATAAAATTGCTATGGAGTCCGTGTGCAGGATACTTTAATGGGATACGCAGCCCACTTTGTTGCACGCAGATGTCAACTTTTATGACGTCATGCAGTTTACGACCGAGCTGAACGTCCATCGGTATAATGAGACATGAGATGTCTGTTCAAAATAGTAGGAACTTAAAAATCTTGTAAAATACGGAACCCACAATTTGTTATCACTTTAATATATGAGCCATACGTTGACACAGTGCCTTCAACCCTTTTTATGTCCCACTGTTGGGCACGGTCTCTCACCACAACCGAGGAAGGCCTGGAATATACTCCACCATGCTGCTCCAATGCGGATTGGTGGAGATACGGGTTAGTGGCCAACCCGTGTCGGATACATTTAGCAGACTTAACCGATACTCGTAGAATATTAAAAAATCATTAACTCAGCATATAGCAATTACTTTAAAATACACCCAAACCACAAATAGAGAGATAAAACGTAAGTAGCATCAACTTTACACGATGCAATACGCATTTTATGTGAGAGTCAATGCATAATCGAAGTCCATCGACGCGCGCTCACAAAAGCTGAAAAGGTCGATTATGAAGGGAGCATGATGGATTGCGAAGTGGATTTATCAACGAAATCCGCGGATAGATTGTGGTACGTACATATTAGATGGCAGCTTTAAACCCAACTTCACCATACTTAGTTTGTTAATCAAAATGTCTTGTTAACCATTTTTCAACAGACTTTAAAACATGGAGGTTACCTCATAACTTAGTGAACGGATTTTGATGTTTTTTTTTAATTTGAAAGCTGGTACTTCCCGTTTGGTCCCATTTCTTTAAGATATGAAGTAGCAGACGAGCATGCAGGCCACTTGGTGTTAAGTGCTCGCTGCCGCCCATAGACATCCACATCCAACTTCAAGCAGACTCGTGTCCTGCCTGAGGTCGCATATAGTTGCGCTGTTACCCCAGAGGCTGATGCTCGCCTCATGTAAGTGTGGCCGGCAACTGCACCTTTCCACCGTAACACAAATGAATTGCTTCATGAGCTTCACGGCAGACATGAGTGCAGCGGTGGTACCTACTTCCCCGCTCGAACCACACAAGTTCTACCACCTACAAAGTTTCTAGTTCTGACAATAGTAGCCATGAGAAAACCTTATAAGTCTTGAAAATTTGCATCAAGCAGTAGATATATGGTGCGCGACAATTTAAATTCGGTTGTTTACGTAACGCGAAGTATAATTTTAATGGACTGTTTACGTATGTGTCTGTGCCCTAGAAGGGCATGGTACGGGGTATTACATTTCTTTAACGGCCGTTAAACTGATCCCTGCACTAGAGGACCGTTTAGTTTGTTCGACGCTACCGTGTGACCATCGCGTAATGCAGAAGGCAGGTAACAACACTATCAACATTCCCTTAGTGTAGGAGCACCTTAATATCAGCAACTTCGCAGCAAAACTTCGCTTTGTAAACTCCGTTTAGCCCGCAGCGGATGTTTGAATGGAATATCGCATAGTACTGCAGTACGCAGTGAGATCGCGAATTGATTTTAAAACATTATTGCAGCTTGCTCGCAAAACGTTAGCAAATACTGGTCCTGGCAAATCTATACTTCTATACTATAATAATATAAAGCTGAAGCGTTTGTTTGTTTGAACGCGCTAATCTCTGGAACTACAAATCAGATTAAAAAATGTTTTTGTTTATGATAGCTACATTCATGAGGAAGGTTATAGGCTATCAAGCATTACGTTACGTTCTTAACGCGGGTGAAATCGCGGGATAAAGCTAGTAAAAAATACGTTCCATAGAAATATCTTCTCTATAACTCATACACATATAATGTTACTACTCAAGATCAGATCCTGACCTTTTTCGCTTAACCAGCGCAAGGAGTACTCCAGAGCCTCAAAACGAGGACTCTCATAAACTCTTAACCTCAAATGTTTGACCCAGAAACGTAACAAGTCGCAGGACATTTAGATGCCAAGCATCTAATGTAGGTTGTTAGAAGTTAGAAGTAGGTATAGATTTTAATACATGTTATAAGCTATCGATCATTACGTTACTATTCTTAACGCGGGTGAAACTGCGTGGCACAGCTAGTTATACATTAATACTTATTTCTTTATACTTATTTGATTTCAATTTTTACTACTAAAAATAATCAACAATATACAGGTATATTAATCCAAAACAGAAAACGTGAAGGAAAAAAGTTATTTTATCTATTTTCAATACATTGAACGTTACATAATCTTAAGCCGACATCGTACGTAAATCGGAAGAACCATTGAGAACCCATTCGGTAATGGACGCAATATTCATAAAAATAAACGCGATACCTGATACACGTGCTAAGGTACCTATTTCTACTAAAATTTGGACTGGGGCCGTTCTTTTCTTTTATGAAACATTTTTGGGTTCCGTATCCAAAGGGTAAAGCGGGACTCCATTAAGACTGCGCTGTCCGTTCGTCTGTTACCAGGCTGTCTCTCATGAACCGTGATAGTTAGGTAGTTAAAATATTCACAGATGATGTATTTCTATTGGCGCTATAACAACAAATACTGAAAAACAGAATAAATAAATATTTAATCGTATCTCCCATACAACAGACATAATCTATTTAAAGATACGGAACTCATCGTGCGCAAGTCCGACTAGCACTTAACCGATTATTTTCACACACGTAAATATCAAGAAGATAGAAATTAATACTATAGCAGTAGTATTTCAAGCTACCGTTCAGTTTCAAAGACATAACAATGACATTAAAACTTCCAGCGGAACTCTTAAAAATAATACACAGTGACTTGAACTGAACTTCAAACTCGAAGTCTCAGTTGAGGGTTTGTGTCTGTTTGTGAACGTTTTTGCGAAACTTCACAACTGGCGTGCACACTGCGGGGACAGATTGTGGCAGTTTTTATTCCAAGCTTGTCCGCGACACAGATAAACGTAACTGTGAGGTGTGACGATAGAGCATAACATATAGCGCATGTTATAATAGATAGCACGTATTAGGTTTAAGACAAATAACGTATGTTATGTTTACGATAAGTGTCACGTATAAGTTTAGTATATAATATGTGCCGTTAACAATAAAGGATATAGATACTGAGATACTTTCATCCATCACATGGCAACCCTGCTACCACACCACATGGCGAACCTGCCACCCCACACCACATGGCGACCCTGCCACCCCACACCACAACTGTAATATGAAAACCTACCGTAAGAATTCAAAATATGAACCAGTGATAGCGTTGCGACTGAATTTTGTTGGTGGTTGGATACTCGTAATACATAATTATAACTCGCGTTACGAAAAAAAACGACTTCAAGGTTGTCACGCGGCAATTCCAGGGCGAAATGTATGTCCGGAAGAAATCACACATTTCTACCCAATACGTTAGAAATTAAACTTGTTTAAACTTAAAAATTCCACTTTAATAAATTACATATCTATACTAATATATAAAGCTGAAGAGTTTGTTTGTTTGAACGCGCTAATCTCTGGAATTACAAGTCGGATTTGTAAAATTCTTTTTGTGTATGATAGTTACATTCATGAGGAAGGTCATAGGATATCAAGCATTACGTTACAATTCTTAACGCGGGCGAAACCGCGAGCACAGCTAGTTACATATAAGATGAATCCCACAAACGTGCCCTAAGGAGATGCTTTATTCAGTGTTCTTAGTTTCCCGAAAGTTTTATCTCTGACAACGTGCTACGACACTGGGGCGCTACGAACTTGTGACGCTACGAGATTTCACATGCTACGAGCTCATGTAGTATTTCGATGCTACAGCTTTTCAACCTCTGTATAATTTTACCTTTAACTTTCGACTGGGTGAACTGATTTTGATGATTCTTTTTTATTTGAAAGCTAGTGCTTTCCGTGTGGTCCCATTTAAATTTGGTCCAGTTCTGACAATGGCATCCATGAGAAATCTATATAAGTCTTAAAATTGCAAATTTACATGTATGTGCGTGACAATTTTGAAGTCGGTTGTTTTCAGGTTGTAGGCTATATCAGAGCTAACCCGCAAAGCTTACAAGCTTTGGTTTCAGTACACCATTCCTTGATCTATGCAAACATTCAAACGTGCAAACATACTCGTGTCATATTAATACGTTTTCTATAAAAGTTTAAAGTCATTAAACACTTGTTTAGAAAACTTGAATACGGAACCTTAAAATATACAAATATACCTATACTGCGATCCAAAGAAACAATTAAAATTTATCAGAATTAAATAAAACAGAACAACGCGTTTAAATTTTAATAGATTTCCCGAGCAGCTTAGAAGAATGTTAAAATCTCTGCTATTATCAAACAGAACTATATTTCTTGTAGCAATAAAATCATGTTCCGTATGAAACGTGCTCGGTATAGAATTTACCGATGTATTTTTTCTTCACATATTTTATTGCTCCTCGAGTGCGCTCGTGTATCTGAACTTATGACGCTGCGAGAATTGCACGCATGGACGGTTTAGCTACGGATTTAAATTGCTCGAGAACTTTAAACTTATTATTTAATTGAACTAAAAAGTGACGCACACAATTAGCTGTCGTGTTTGCTCACTATCAGGCTAAACCTATACTGCATCTTAGTTAATAATTTGAGATTTATACAATTGATTTTAATGAGCCGAAAGTTTTTTCTTTGGGCTTTTTTCTCCCAGCCTACCTTAGTCAGAGAGGCGCCTAAAGCCGATGTACCGTATTATTTAACGTTTATCCAGTGTATACAAATACCTTATGATGAATAAAAATTAGAGAGTTTGTACTTTAATACAAACTATCGCGTCGATGTAATCGCCGTTACAACAATCCATGTAATTGGGTTGAAATATTGGCATATGAAATTCCATATCGTAAATATAATAATATATCTATTTAAAAAAGATGCGAAATTTAATATGTCATTAATTTAAAGGAATATTCTAGTCACTCGCTGTAATATATTACTAGTAGATATGTCTAGAAGCGCGCATAGCCCCGCTGCTAGTGTAGACCGCAAGCGATCTCAATGTTAAGCAACATCGGGCGCGGCCGTTACTCGGATGGGTCACCGCTAATGGCAAATTTCATGCGCGCATCCGTGCTTCGGAGGGCACGTTAAGCCGTCGGTTCCGGTTATTATCCATAGATAACAGTCGTTAAACCTAGTCGGAGGCCCTTTGGGCGGTTTGACAACATTCGACACGGGTTGGCCACTAACCCATATCTCCACCAATCTGCATTGGAGCAGCGTGGTGGAGCATGCCGCAGGTCTTACCCGGTTGTGGGGAGAGACTCGTGCCCAGCAGTGGGACATAAAAAGGGTTAAAGGCAGGCAGGTAAATATGTCTAGTATTATTATGAAATAAAACTACACAAAAAGAAATAAAACATAACTGTAGACAGCGAAATTTGTCGATTTTTGTTCAAACACGTCAATAATTCCGCGCACCGTGCACTGATTCAATATTAGTTTAAGTTAACGAGTTGGCGCCTCGGACGATGTGAAAAGGGCCTAAACACCCAAGAAATAGAGTTTTTTTTATAGCGGCACATTAACTAATTATTTTGTTCAAATATTTGCCAATTACCGTGGAGTAGGATTTATTTAACGAACGTCGCGCAGTCGCTATGACACACGGAAGGTGCATTCGTATATAAGTATAACAAAAATATTACATGCTTATTGTACTGTTTAGTTAAATAACACATAAATAAACACAGTCAACGGACAGGCATAAACGGAACAAATTAATGCAAATGTATCGCCAACATCGCTAATGTGTATTGGTAAATAAACCTTAATGTATCGTGATTTGTTTACTCACGTACAATTATTAGAAAATATTAGTTGATTTAGTAATTCACTCAAATTTAAATTATTGTTTTCATTGTAAGGTATTTACATAGTCATGAATGGCTTGTACATGCTTTAGCTGTAGGAATAAAGTTTTATATTTTTAACCGACTTCAAAAAAGGAGGATGTTTTCAATGCGACTGTATTTTTTATGTTTGTTACCTTATAACTTTCGACAGGGTGAACGGATTTTGATGATTCTTTTTTTATTTGAATGCTGGTGATTCCCGTTTGGTCTCGTTTTAATTTGGTTCAGTTCTGACTATGGCATCTATGAGAAAATCATGTAAGTTTTTAATTGATAAATTTGCATTAAGTGTAGTAAAGTCGGTGGTTTTCGTAATGCGAGTTATAATTATTCTTTCTTTAATTAAAGAATTGTTTGACAGCAAGGGTAAACAGTCTTCGCAATGGCATTCTTAAGAAATGGTAAAACCTCTTAATAATATCTTTTTCGACTCTCAGCCCACACCTTTGTTCGCTTTTTCAAATAATTGCAAATCAAAGGTAAACGGGCGGAAGGTTTTCGCAATCATAAATTAATGGGCATAGCGCCCTTGGCGATCGAGATGTTAATGTTTCAACCTGCCGTAACGAGGCCTTACTTAATGACGAACTGACGTTTTTCTGTTTTATTTGCATCTTTTTGAAGCACCCTTTTTAGGCACGTTATGAAGGGAGTTTAGTGTGGTAGGTAGGTTAGTACCGGGTGGTAGGTAGGTTAGTAGCGGGTATAAGCTAGTGCTTATACCCGCGATTTCGTTCGCGTAGTTTTCTTAATTAATTGAACCAAATAATCATGTTGTTCCATACAAACTTTGTCCCTGTTTTTCGCCCCCTTAGGGGTAGAACTTCGAAAAATCTTTTTTTATCGGATGCCTATGTCATACGAAGAACATACTCTCCAAGTTTCAGGTGTCTACGATCAGCGGTTTGGGCTGTGCGTTGATCTTTCAGTCAGTCATTCAGGACAAAGGATTTTATATGCATACATTAAAAATGCGTTGCGACGCTTGATCGTCAAATTCACTTGTTACGTTTATCTTTAATTAATATATTTTATGATTATGTTTGCTTTCGCTATATTATTATGTTACCATCCGAATTTTAAACCAATTTAAATATTTTCCGTTCAACTATTCGGCATCAAAGTCGACATGTCATCTAATAATGGCATGCCATCGTTTGAGGCTAAAGTATTTGCATATTCCCGATCCGTTCGGTTAGAAATTAATAATGTAGGGTGAGCCCACTAATCGCCTCTCAGGGCTGCCTCGACCGCAAGTTTACTATGTATCTGCGCTGACATATACAACGTATGGTGACAAGTGATGATTGGATATGTGCACATCTTCAGTAATCGAGATTGTTGCCAGCTAAAAAGAGCTGTGTAGTTTCCAAAATACTATGTTCGTGTGTTTAATGTGTGTATGGTTTGATGCCTCCAACCCTTTTTTATGTCCCGCTGTTCCAATGCGGATTGGTGGAGATACGGGTTAGTGGCCAACCCGTGTCGGATGTTGTCAAACCGCCCAAAAGGCCTCCGACTAGGTTGAACGACTGTTATCTATCGATAACAACCGGGACGGCTTAATGTGCCCTCCGAAGCACGGAAGCGCGCATGAAATTTGCCACTACAGGTCACCTAGGTCAAATATCTGTGTTTAATATTAATAACAATACAAATATAAATATTTATTTATATGAATAATATTTATATAAATTATTTTCTAAATATTAATTTCCTCCGTTTGTTGTAAGAGTTTAGTTTTAAACATTAAGTCGACAAAAGTCAACAACAATAAATAACGCTTTACACTCACAGCCCCACATTAATATTCCCTGTGTCGTGGGTGCCACGGACACACACAAAGACAAATACACAAACACCCAGACAGAGAAAATAAAAATTAAATTCATCATTTAAATTTCCGCCCCGCCGGGATCGAACCCGGGAACCTTCCAATGGTGGACTGGCGTGGTAACCACTACACCATGCAGATCAACAACAAAAGCCTCTATCTGGATGTCTAATGCCATATACCTATATGCAAAATAGCGTGTAAATAATACAGTAAAATTGGTTCTTGTCACCTGAACTAGAACCCTACCCTAATGCATCGTAGTTAATGGTTACGCAAAGTTAACCCTTATTAGCTAAACCGTTGCTTAGTAGGGCGGATGTAGCCAGTACATGGTTAGTTAATATTCAGATCGCCATGAAATTCGAGACTCGACGATCATACCGTATTTTGAGCGTCAAAATATTCAATTAAATCAGTCAAGGTAGCTTGTACTCGTAACTTTACCTCTAAGTGTATTCGGCGGGAAAACTTGGAACGTTATTGTGTTCGTTACGTACAAGACACAAGAGTGTACGAAATTAAAGCATCTTTGTTAAATGTGTACGGATTTTGTAGCGTTATACGTAAAGTTTCAGTTAAATCTGGTATTCTGTTTAATATGAAAATATGGCATAAATTATAATAATATAATTCTGTTTAATATGAAAATATAGTATGAATTAGTAGGTGGTAGAGCTTACTTACCTTTGGGCGGTTTGACAACATCCGACACGGGTTGGCCACTAACCCGTACCTCCACCAATCCGCATTGGAGCAGCG
>DWAV01000920.1:0-15669 GCA_018231305.1 Noctuana lactifera
GTCACGCGGCGCCCGCGCTGCTGCACCCCGCGCTGCTGCGCGCTTTGCGCCCGCACCGCGACCCTTACCAGCTGCCTTACAACGCCACCCTTGACCTCAACGAGGCCACATACGATGTTTTGTAAGTTACCTTACGGAGATACGTTATTTCCGGGGCCATATTTACCAATTGTACCTACTATATTGTGTTTGTATTTGTATAAATATTAATATTTTTTTAAATAATAAAAGAATGGTTAGAATAAAGAATGGAAAGAATTTTCAGTAGGCACCATACCGTATCATAACTCGTGTTATTTTCATTTCAGTGCCTTCACCTATGCCATCCGAAACATACTGATGCTGTTCTTCATTGTAATAGCTCTTCTAATATACAACAGATACGTAAGTGCACGCGATTTCTGGGAACGGTTGTTCGCAGCTCGGGAGTAGTCTTGTGGAGATAATATATGTCTTCCGCGCTATTAATAACCAGTATGTTTATTAGCCGGCAACGTCTACATGGTTTTAGTGCATGTCTTATGGTGATCGAATTGGACAGAATGTTTTACACTGTTTTAAATAATATCTCGTTAAAATTATATGATTATAATATGTTGTTGTGTTTGGTGAAGTATCTTTAAAAGCAGTTTCTGACTAGACTATATTTTAATAGATACTGTTTTCATGAGCCCAAATTCTGCAATGGTATCCAGAAGTTCCAGCGCATACCTAAGTAGGTACCAAACAAAATAGTCAAACTACCTATAAGATATTCTGAATGTAGTAAACATTTATTTAGAGAATTCATAACATTGAATTACATTTCTTTTATAAAATAAATTATAAACATATAAAAAATAATAAAGATTGATTCTGCGTCGCGGATAAGAACAGATCGAGTCCCTGGAACGGGCGCGGCACTCTCGCGGCGAGCGTATGCGCGCGCAGGCGGAGCAGGCGGCGGACCTGCGGCGCCGCAACCAGGCGCTCGTGCACAACGTGCTGCCGCCGCACGTCGCCAGCCACTTCATGGGCGCGCGCCACCACCACCGCGACCTCTACAGCCAGAGCTACGGGGAGGTCGGCGTGCTCTTTGCTTCCATGCCTAATTTTTCAGGTTTGTCCCATGACCTACTAAAATAAATTAACGGACTGAATGTCGTAGAAGGACGCAGAGAAAGCGCAACAATGGCGGCCGCGTGTGATTGTGTGCGTCAACGAGCGAGCGTTCGCGTTCGAGTCAGCGCAAGAGCAAACGAGAATATCATCCAGTGAATGTGTGAGTGTTCACATATAAGGGGCCTAGACTTATTCCGGTAGCATCGCTTGTGAATTACTAATATTCCGTCCATTTACTTTAGGTAGTCTATGGTTCGTACAAAAAGACGTTCTATGTTCGAAATTATGTATTTTTTCTTTTTTTATGTAGGTATGTTGACCGATAGCTGTCATGTTGTGAAATGTTGCAAAAAAGCAACACAAGCAACCTCTCCCTTTTTAAACGTTGACTAAAAACCAACCGATTTGGACCATTTTGGAAATATGCTTGGTTGCTCTTATGGTGCCAGTTCCTTGACCTAAACTGCTTAGTTTACCGACGTGTTAGCGGTATTAAATTAAATTGATTCAATTAGTTATGAAAAATCACAAAACTCAAAAAAAAAAATATTTTCAAATTATTTGTCTAAAAATAAACACAATATAGGTATACAAAACATTTCGTAGATGAGAGCTTTTTCTAAACTAAACTAAACGAACTTATAATCAGTTTAGCCATCCTTAAGTTTAGTAAAAGATTAGAGATTTATTTTTAATAAGGTATTTGGTAATATCATAAATGGTACATCTACGTGGATAAATTTTATTCAACTATGCTATAAATGTAAACAAAGAATGAATGATTTATCGTTAAGTTTGATTAAAAAATAGCCTATATTTAGGTACTATTTATCTATTCCAGAATTCTATTCCGAGGAGACTGTTAATAACCAAGGCCTAGAATGTTTACGATTTCTCAATGAAGTAATATCGGATTTTGATCTGGTGAGTTATTGTTTTTTATATTTCCACTCCTAAAATATTAGGTTGGTTAATAAAGGTAAAAAATCCCTTCTTATATAAGTATATGTATATTATAACCAATTTTTTTGTTGTTGAGTAAGTTAACGTTTAATTTTGGACCTCTTAAATCACAATTGGTCGCAGTTTTTTCATTATAACGCAGACGAAACTTGTAAAAAAAAGAGTTAGAATTTGCAATCTTGGATAAAACTTTGCTTTTGTTAATATAACGGTTTATAGGAAGGTATATTAGTAACCTATTATTTAAATTTATATTAGTGTCAGGGATTTTCCTTTTTTTTTATTTAGTTTGTGTGTGTCAACATGTTCATTTATATTTATACGAATACGCTAATAGATTTACAGTTGAATTTTATACACATTTATTTTTTTATTTTACAGCTTCTAGAAGATCCACAGTTTAGCAAAGACATCATTAAAATTAAAACAATAAGCTCTACGTACATGGCTGCGTCCGGCCTAAATCCTACCCGTCAAATGCAGGTAAGATTTTAGAGCCTGTCTTAAATGAAATTTAAACTTATTTACTTGTGATAATTTTTTTCTTTTTTCTTGAATTTCCTGCATCGAGAAATTTGAAAATGGTTATACAAAAGAATTTAGATACCTTTTCGTTTTGGAAGTGTGCAATTTTATTATACAGTACCTATCGACTTTTTATTTTTATTTTGAAATAATAAAATAACTACATAATTATGTTATTAGCTCTTACACAATCTAAATAACATTTAAAAAGTAACATTCAGGTTGTGAAGCAGGAAGTTTAAAAGACTTATGCAGAAACAGTTAGCTCATCTTCTAACAAAAACTTATTATGCAATATGTTTAAAACTTACACTTATTTAACAACCCTTATGTAACGGTTTTGGGTATATTGTGAATTTTTAATAACTACTCTTCTCGAATGTTGACTTAACAGATATGCTATTAGGTTTCTTGTTTTTTTTATGATGGCCACATACAACTGCTACATCCAATTTACCAAATACTGAAAAAAGCTACAAGTTCCACATACCAGCATTCTACATGCATGCATTCCTCTCAAGAGAAAAGGATAAACTGTTGGATAGGATCTTAATATAGAGCTGCAATATTTTAATGTAACTTACTATTTTCGTCAAAGTTGTCCAGCCGCTGTATACCTACATTACCTACCTATGTAAAAGATGTGTATATTTGTTTTTGCAGGCTTCTGACGGTGTATTAGTTCGCTGGGCACATTTAGCTCGCCTGGTAGAGTTCGCACTGGAATTACAGCGAGTGCTGGCAGCAATCAATGAGCAATCTTTCAATCATTTTGTACTGCGCATGGGAATTAATCATGGGCCCATTACAGCTGGTGTGATCGGCGCTAGAAAACCTCATTATGATATATGGGGCAACACTGTTAATGTCGCTTCACGTATGGAAAGTACTGGGAAAGCTGGTTGCATACAGGTAAGTAACGAGTACACAAACAGTATCGTAGTTAGCTATGTTTATAACATACCTTAATACAAGATTAAAATATCTATAATAACTACCACAATTCAAATGGAAATACATGTAAAATAAATATCTGCTAGAAATAACCATTAAACATATTTTGGTATAAATAAGGGACCTTTATTGTCATGGTAGTCATGCATACTCGTACGAGTATTAGTAAAATTTTATCTTGATGGTAGAAGTCCAAGTGGGTTATTTGTGTAGGTATACAATTTGAAATGGAAGGACATAAATATCTTTAAACGAGCAATTCTATGATCTAAATATCGGAAACGACTTTAACGGTTTTCATAAAATTTATTACACAGGGATTTTCGGGCCGATAAATCGATCTAGCTAGGTTTCATTTTTAGAAAACGTCGTTTTATCTATGTTTTCAGGCAATGAATAACTGCTACAATATCATTAGAATACGAAGGTAGATTTCGCCACCATCTAGATTATAATAGCTTAAGCGGGAAATCAGGCGGTCCCGAAACCGAAAGGCACCGGTTTGATAAGTATATTTTACGATTTACCAAAAAAAAAACACTGAGCAAAGCTAGGTCATCCAGGTACTGTTATTTGTGTGCGAGTACTTAATATAATGTAGGTACTTACAAGCATTGCAAGTTAAATAAAAGCTTACAAAAAGTGACGTAAAGCTTGTACTGAATTTTGTACAGGTAACAGAAGAGACGTGTCAAATTCTTCAGAATTTTGGATACTACTTTGAGCAACGCGGTTTAGTTGCAGTGAAGGGCAAAGGGCAGTTAATGACTTATTACCTCCAAGGTAAACATGACGCAGCAGCAAATCTTGGTCACATACCAGTAAGTATACCTGGATATGTATATTTTTTGTCGTTCCGATTAGCTTCAATATTTTGAAAAGAGTTAATCATGTATCAACAACATAACGAGAACATGTTAGGCGAAAACTGAATTTGAAAAGAAGTAGGTACATATTCTACATATTATGTCAGGTTTCCAAAATCCCGGCATGCTTTAAAATTTCTTATTATATGTACTTCCAAAAGTCCTATAACATTTAGGAGAGTAACAAGAGCTTATTGATACGAGCCACGGGTAATGTGTCAAAGGAAAAACACCTGTAAATCTTGGTCTATTTCTAGTACTTATACGTAAAAATAAAACCAAAAATTATGAAATAAAAAAGGATTTAAAAAAACGGTTTAATTGAAAACACTCCTCCTTTTTTGAAGTGGGTTAAAAAATTAAATCGACTTCAAAAATAATTTTTAAACTAAAAATAATGAAAACTAATATTTAATAAATCAAGGACTACATTTTTTACTAAGATCGGTATCAGCACTTACGTGCCTATTAAATACATAAATATTTTAAGGGCCGGCGCCTGATACCCAAAGGAAATGCCGTCGATATAGTATGTAGGAGTAGGAATCATAAAGGATACGAAAAACACAAAATTAAAGCAAAGGTAGTTTTTCATCAAAGAAGACTATTTTAAACGTAAATTACTATAATTTGTAATACGATAAGGGTTTTACATACTCGTAATATTCATATTTATAACTGTGAAACTTGCTCGAATAAATTCTCAGGCGTTAGTCCCTATAAAACAGGCAAATTTTGACTAATAAACATAATATATATAATTCAGTGTTTAATTTAATAGGATTTTATTTAATAAATTAATCATCTTAACAATAATTCACATATTAGATTATTTCATTATAAAAAAAAAACTTATTCTTAAAGTTGCACTAGAACGATAGTATCTATGTAAGTAATAAATGAAAAATAAACCAATCTTACAATAAATAAAAGTAAAGTAAATGAATAAAAGCTTACAGCAGTCACTAAAACAATTGAAAGTCTTTACACGTCGAACAGACAAATAAAGTTGTGTTTCTGAATAATAAATATAAACCTACGTTATTAGAAGTACATAGAAAGATTTATCGCAAGCAAAGAAGTAAAAATATATCTTGGTGCTAGAAAAAAAAAATGCAAAATCATAAGCAATTAAAGTTTCAATATCATTTTCTTTTTGCAACAATAGACTAGTCAGCACAGCACAGCGACAGTGCCGAAAAACTTCTCCTCTGTTTGAAACCATGCTTAAATTGAATAAGACAATAATGAACTTGCTTGTAAAAATGAACTATTTGAGAAGAATCAAGATAGTAGACACAGGGCGCGAGGCGTGGTGGACAGTCTACCCGGACAGGCCGTGTTGGAATTCCGGCCTGCACAGTTAGACTGCCCTAAACGTCGACGTTATTCTCTCACACATGAAGCAAGGGGATATTATAAAGAAGATCAAGAACACTAAGATTATTTTTTTTAATTTTACTGATGTCGTATAATATACTTTTTATTTATTTCTAGCTTTTCAGCCAGTCTCAGACTTCAGTACCTACTTACAGTACTATTTTTATTGCTTTATGGTATACCTATGACTCCAGGATGCTTCGAAACGACTTATGGGGTACTCAGATCTGGAACCTCCCTGGCGAATTTAATTCAACCCCTTGATAGGTTCTACACATTATACAAAAAAAAATGTGCGAACATGCATACTTGCACGTGAAATTGCGATTGTAAGTTAAATATTTATTTTCAGTTGGATCCGGTAGGTCAGGCAGCAGCCGACGCGCTAGTCAACGGCACGGCACCAGCGCGTGCACAAGAGGAGGCCGAAGTCGACAGACCACTACTTCCCTCATAAGCCCATTATTAATTTATTTATGCCACTCCACAATAAAACGTAATCATTAAATTATTCTGAAAACTCGATAAGAAAGTAAAAACATTAATAGATATTATATGCAGATCTTACATGCTCGTAGTATTACTCGTATCATCCTTTGTAAAAGTAATTTCACATAATAATATGTCATATTGTGCCATGTAAATTTTTTTTCTAATAAGTACCACGAATTGCAAACTTCTACAATGAGTTAATTAAAAAAAACACATATTTATTTAATTTAATATTTTTAATTACAGCTAACTCCAGACTTTATTATTCTAAGCGTGATGTTGTGAATAAGTTTGCATGAGCTAGAATTTGACAATAAAATGATGAGCAAGGCGACTCTGTTGATTACTGCTTAACCTATTTAAATTGTGGTTTCAAAAAGTTTATTAAACTTCAGTACGAATATAAATTATTTTATTTTAAAATATAGGGAGCATATTCATAAGGGAACCTTACCTGTCTTAAACATTTTCTTTATTATTATATTATTATGACGTTATATGATGAGAGTTAAGAAAAATTTATTAGTTTTGAAAAATTAGTTTAATTGAATTCTTAATTCAGCTTGATGCACAATATACAATAACAGTCGGAGTAGTAGGTACCTATTCCGTAGTCCACAGTAGGTACAAAAAATAAATAAATATTCTTATTTACATTGATTCCAAAAAAATTTAACGAAATAACGAGGCTTAAAGGCTGTATTTGAGTATCTTTTTAACACGCTTTTTATAAGCTTGGCCTGTGTGTATCGGAATCTTTGAACGTTATTTTCACCCACTTTGAGAAATTTGATTTAATTGAAACTTTGCACATCTATCAAGGACCGATGACAATACAATAATTTGATATATCGAAAGTGATTTGATGGAGGGACTTGGAGGTACGTGGTGAAACACCTCAGTGGGTATTAGTAAACCCCTAGAATTTGGGTTTTATTATGATTCGTCTCGTCTTGATGAGTCGAAATTGCCAAAAGGGCAAATTTTAAGAATAAAATAATAATTTATTATAGTAGGTATAAAAAACAAATAACACGCTTTTATAAGCGAACTAAAAATTAGAAAATAATTTTAAATGGTTATTAATAGAATAATTAATTTAAATGTAAAAAAAGTGTGGGGTATTTGACATCAAATGTTAGAAATAAAATTAATTAATTAATTAATGGTAAAAACAAATTTCAAGGCATTCTACTGTTAATCTAAATAGACATAATCTTGAGACATGCATTATTAATAAATAATTAATTAATTAGATAAACAAATTAAAAAAAATCTAAACATAAAATAATATTTACAATAAAAATAAGCCTTCCAAAATGCAATCTTCTATTAATTAAAAACTTTTTAAAATAAAATTATTTTCTAATTTTTAATTCAGCTATAAAAGCGTGTTTTTTTAGTTTTTTAAACAATAATTTATTTTATAATTTTTTATTATTCATTCATTCTTTTCTTTCAAAATTTTGTATTTTGCTTCCTGTTCTTTTAATCCTTTATGTGGTAATCATAATAGTAAACTTAAAATAAATCTATCTTTATCATTCATAACTACGTTAGTTGTTTTTGGTGTACCTGATGATAATAACAATATGACATTATGCATTATTTCGTTTTTCATTTAGCAAAAAATTATTGCACAATACTATTCAAGTACTTACCTTACTTAAATTATATAATTGTTCTTTTAATTTATTGATTTCTCCTGAAACATTTAATTATTATTAGTATTGCGATCGACATGTCAGTAATTTAGAAAGTGGACCTTGCGTAATTAATAATTATTATGATTATAAGGTATTTAGTTAATTCATTTAGAATTATAGCATTTTCGTAAATGGTGAAAGATAAAATTACTGAATAATGATAGATAGGTATCCTTCATACCTTCTAAAGATTTTTTCAAAAGTACAAGTATGATTGAAACAGAACTGTTATTTGATTTATTTTATATTCGTTGTGAGGCACGCCATGCTTGCCTTTATTCTCAATGTAAAGCTTGAAATTAACAGTAGGTAGGTACTCGTACCATAGATTCTCCGTTTATGAATAAAATGCTTTTAATATAGTATACTTTATTATAATTGTTACAATTATGTATAAGTATAAATAATTAATTATACCTATGCACTGATGACAAATAAATAACTTAAGTTGGACTTGAATTGAAAACACAATTTTTTACCATTTTGATTATTTATTCTCTTATTAAACATTTCAGGTCGTAGACGAGTGTCTTACTTATTATAGTCTTATAGTGTTGAGTGGCTTATGACTTGTGACAATGAACCCCAAATACCAGAATTTAATTTACTTAGTTTAAAGACTAAAGGCTAGTAAATTTTAATTTAAATTTGAGTTTATTTATATCCATGACTACAAGACTTAATTCATTAATTATGATGACACACACGTGCGCGCAGTTACTCGTATCGGGGTGCGAGGTGCGTTGCATAACATTCTGTTTGTGGATAAATCTGTAGTTGGCGTTGCCTCATCTTTATCTTCGTGTATTGTAGTTGAAGTAGCGATATTGTGATATTCACTACCAGGTAACTGTGTAGGTTTACTTTTTAGTCGCATAAAATATAAATTACGCTTATTCGTAGGATTAGAATAGGTACGTAACATAGTAGGATGTGTAATGAAAACGTAATAATTTTATTCTTAAATATGAAATGTGTAATTTTAAATTTTTGAGTAGGAATGTGCTTTTAATAATGTCGCCTAGGAGTTTAGCCTAAGTATGAACGTATGAAGTACTTAGGATAATGATAAAATATAGAAACGTAGGAATACGTACCTAACGTGTAATAAAATAAGTTCATTCTGTGAATCTAACGACACGCTTATATTTTTATTGTAATAATCGTAACATAGGTTATTAAATGGTGATACTATTTATTGTAGGTTAGATCTACTTAGAGTGTCGACTTTATTTTTCTCTAGTGTTGATAACATTATACATGTATTTATATACCTTCCTGTGATTTGTGACTATCAATATGTAATTTTATACTTGGTTAGCTCAAGCGTTTGAGGTTGAACCTTTCTTGGCTATAATAATACTATCTAATAAAGCAATATCTATCAGTGTGTTGTTTTAGTACTTATTATGGTAACTTTTACGTCAAATAATAAAAATAAATTGAAATGTATTTGTTTTATTTATCTTAAAAAAGTTCTATTTGTAATCTATTCTACTAATTTACTATTTTAGCATTTTTAGTAGTTATAATACTATACTTACTAGCTGTGCCCCCCGGTTTGACGCGCGTTATGAATTTCACATATAGCCTTCCGCGATAAATGGTCTATCTTACATTAAAATAATTTTTCAAATCGGTCCAGTAGTTCCTGAGATTAGCACGTTCAAACAAACAAACTCTTCAGCTTTATTATTAGTATTATTTTGTTATTAGTATCGATTGACCGACATAAGTGACCGAGGCGAGGTCACTGAAATTATTTTAAGCATAATTTAAAACCGACTTCAAGACAAAAAGTAATAAATATGTAATTTAAAGCGTTACAGTCTTCTATAATTTATTTTGGAGTCTGTGCCATTTTTTGTCTGTATGCCTAACGTTTGTATTGGGCACACGCTCCGAAATAAATTATTGATAACTGTGATTTTACAAAAAATCTTGATTCTAAAAGATTATAATAAATAGCTATCAATCATTTCTTATTACTGCAGAAATATGTATTGTTGCAACATATCTGCAGGGCCCATTACGCTATGCAAAGACTCAATACAATGGAATGTCGACTTTTGTATAAATTATAATATTAGGGTATTACAACTTGCGTATGAACCAATAGAAAATAATTTGAGCAGGAAATTGTATATCCTGACTAGTACTTATTGCCTACTCTCTAAGAAATCTCCTATAACTTGAGTAGATAAGGTAACTCTGCATAAGTTCATTAAACGTCCCCTTTAACAACAAAACGTAGAATTCACAGATTTATTGATAGTGATTTGTGGGTTATAAGAAAATTTGTGGAAATTAGTTGTTAAACTGTTTACTCGTAGAAGGTATAGGTAACTCAACGGCGAGGACTTAAGTAAAAAGAGATTAACAAGAACATAAAAATTAATAACAACACTCCTTATTTTATCTATCCCAAAGAAATGTATAACTGAAAAGACACATTCAAAAAGTAAAACACAATACAAAAAATAATAAATTAATTGGTTAAAATCAATGGCTCATTGGGCGAGAGCGTGGTTTACTACGCTTAAAGGAACCATGATCTAAAATTCTCCATCTAAGTGATAATTGTAGATAGTTAAGTAAATGGTACCTATTTATTAGATTAGATATTTTCGCATCCCCACAAGAAAGAAAATAAAATATTATAACATGATTAATGTTTGAACCATGATCGATGAAAACATTGTTTTCATCGGTTGATCAAAAAAATGTTTTATGTATGTAAGAGTGCATATTAAGACTGCAACTACCTAAGATAATTCTGTAATCAAAAACTTCCGCATTACTTAAATAACTTAATCGTCTAGTACTGAGGGTACAAAGTAAACACGATTAAATTGTATGATATTTAACTGAAGAACTTTAAAAGTGTTTAGGTACCTATATTTATGTCATTCACGTGTAAATTACTTTATATATAAATGCACAGATATTTTCAAACTACTAGAATATACAGAAATATTTGAGATTTGTTCAAATATTGATTTTTTAAAGTAAAATTTTTTTTTAGAAATCAATCTCACAAAAATCAAATGAATATTTGCTTGTAGTCAATTTGGACTATTGATATTGGCCCTAAACAAGTGTTTGTTTACCTTAATACTACATAATATACCTCTAGAAGCTACGAAACATTATATTCAACAAACCTCTAAGAAATAAGGCATTTCATAACAGTTAATTGTGCAGAGTAAGTTCATGTAAGACGTCCCATGACATGTATATATAGCGCTGGGTCATACTCCTGGAGGTGCAGGTGATTCACAGCTGATGAGTGCAAAGGGTGTTGGCAGTTAGCAGAAGTGTAAGCGATGTAGGCGAGAGGGGCGGGCGGGGCACAGATTGAGGCCACTATTTAACCGCACGGCCGCCGCGCAACGACCTGTTGTGATCCCGTCATGGCGCGCTTCGCCCGTGTCGCTACTCTGGCCGCGTGTCTCTTGTTCGCCTGCGGTGAGTCCTAACCTTTATCTTACGTCTTCAAATGCCGCCTATTTCGCGACGTCATTAGGACCCAACGTCACATCCGCATATTTTAATAAAATAAATAAATCAGTGGTTGCGTCAACATCGAGTGCCGCATAAAAAGTGAATAGTGAAGTTGTAAAGTCCTACCGTCGCCGCAAGATAGGCTGTGTCTCCACAGAACTTGCAAATGAATGCAGTCGAACGTGATCTCCTTGCATCAAATGACTTAAGAATGTAATCAACACTCAGCGAGCCTTTCAAGGACAGCTTTAAACTATACCTTACTAACAAATAAATATCAAGTCTGAATCATGTGTACCGGTGCTATGAAGTAGCTCTCTGAAAAATCATTCGGTGTTAAATTACAAAGAAGTTTCGGTGTTACGAAATATTGTAATCGAACGGAATTCTGTTATTGAACATACGGCACTTTACGTGATACTAAACATTATAGATATCTCTTAAATTATCTTACCAGTTAAATCAAATAGTATAAAAAATATCGTCTTATTAAAAAAAGCCTTACCTACATGGTTTGTTAATCAAATGTTTAACACTTGTTGCGGGAGCGCAATGTAGCTGCAAAGAACTTTCACATTCGCTGTTATTGCGCTGCGGTCGTAGTGCGCGACTGCGAGCGTTCCGCCATGCGCCGCGCAGTCGTATGCTGTTCCGGCTTTTTGTTGTAAACCTTTTAAAGGGATACGATTACGATAATTAATTTTAATTTATAAAATGAACAATAATTGAGTTTTTAAAGTTGAAATGTGCAACGAATAAGTTTCAAATCAGGGTTGTGTGTAATACAACACTATGTTAAACACAATAATGCGTCTTATAATTCGCCCTTGTAACACATTTAAGTAGGCGCTTTATGTAACTTGATCCAAGTAAGAAATAACTCGCCCACAATGCTCCTTTGCATAATTATTCAATAAAATAAACAATATCGAAATATGGTTATTTGAGTTACGAAAAGAATCTCACTCATCTTCATTTTCTAAATAGTAAATAAACGACACATTGTAAAGAAAATTGCATTCAATTAAGTAGTAAATCTAACAAGACTGTGGACCACACACAGCAAGATTGCGAAGCGATCGCAGCCATTGCTACCGGTATATGGATTGCAGAATCTTTCGATAATGTGGTATGTACGTGCCTAACTAACATAACCATTAATTGTATTATTGACTGGTGTAACTTTATATGTATATAATATATTATGGATTACTAGCTGAACCGGCAAACTTCGTACCACATATAACATAAAAAACTAAGGGGTGGACCACCCTTAACATTTAGGGGTATGAAAAATAGATGTTGTCCGATTCTCAGGCCTACCAAATATTATGCACACAAAATGAGAATCGGTCGAGCCGTTTCGGAGGAGTTCAATCTTATATATAAGATAATGATATATATAAGAGTTATATATAAGATAATGATCATTGGAATAATGCGGGTGCTTCGGGTGCAAATGATGATTTCTTTCAAATAATACTTAAACGCATTTCTAAATTATATACAACTTTTACTAAATGATAAAATAATACCTATGTGATCGAAAGAATATTCATTTCATACATACATTTTTAAGAATGTACCACCTATTGACACAATGATTTTCTTACAAAGTACGTTAAGGACTCTGATCACACATTTTTAAAATGAGGCATTGAAAATAAATAGTTAAAAAAAAAACAACATGTGTAACTATAACAAAACAATCAACAAATTATTAAGCAGTCGTCATGTTCATCGTTTTTCTTGTTCTGTCTTTCCTCTCGGTTATATAGCCTCCTTATTTTTGAGTATGAGTCTGAAAATAAAGCAGATTATTTATTTTATTTATTTTACAATTATTAAAATGTTAACGTACCTTTGTTAAACATGGAAGAAAATGAATCAAGTAAAAAATTAAGATTCCAACATTAGAACTTCTATTAAAATATCCACCAAGACTAAATTGGAGTGAGTTATCTGCTTACAAACATATTTATATATTATTTTTTTTACAAGGAGTATTTTACAAAAATTCATTCAAATTATTTATATATAAAATACGCATTACAATTTGGTCAATCTACTATGTTCCTAAGCAAAGCAAGAAACATACCTACTCGTACATAGTGATTTTACAAGAACCTTCAGAAAAAAAATTGTAAATTTGATTTGACTTGCAGACTTACACGTGTATAATTTCGATGCCACGGTCACTATCACAGAGACTTGTTTTTGCTCTTTAAAAACTTTTATAATTGATTCACTTTATTTCTAGATAGACCTTTCAGATCGCCAAGGATTATTGGAAATATTATTTTGAACGATCTCCCAACACTTTAAATTCCTTCCTTCCTAACTTAATTATTGAGTTCTAATATTTGTGGTTATACTTGCAAGAGTTTAAATATGGCGTACGACCGTGAAGCTCCTAGTCGGAGTGATTTTTCCGGCACCTTTCAATATTTATCGTCATCTTTCAGCCAATTTACACAAAACCTTAATAATCATAAACTTAAAAAAGTCTCATAATTATCGTACATTGGTGGAAACGGTGCAAAAATCTGTTTAGACGCTTTTCAGACAGACAAGTAGACAACAGACGAGGCGGAGGACTTTATTTTATATGTATAAATATAAGATACATACATAAGCACCATATACCATACATTTTTGACCTGTTAGCATCTACCTACTGACAACTTCTTATAGGTATTTTATATGAAGGTCAAGATAGGATAAGGTACTGTAAACATACCTACTAGGTAAATAAAAAATACACAACTTATAAAATAAAGAAACATGAAATAGTTGCGCTATGTGTTTTTTTGTTGTTTTTATATCAAGCAATAAAATGAACATAGTATGACTATTCTATAATAAATACCTAATCACATATCCTCCAAAGTTTATAAATGATGAGTGATTTGCATTCTGGGTTCATCTTCAAAATGCCACCGCTGTCTGATCATGTCAGTGCCAAAATATCAGCAACATTTTAATTATAGACACTATAATTCGAGGTCAGACAATATTGATTTTAGTCTCCTAGAATTGATTTTTAGGCTGCATTTTTCATCTAAATATTTATATGTTGTATTTAAAGGAGAGGTAGTTTGCGATTTGTGAGTCTTACTAAAAATATATTTAAAATAAACGCAAATTACGTAATTACTCTACAGTTAGCTAACAACTACACTAACTAATTGTATGTAATATCTTTTGCTCGTTATTTTATTATACGGATAATAATAATACATAATTCATAACATTTGTTAAATAATTCGTACTTAGCAATTAATATAGCATAATCAATCAACTAAGAATTTCCAGAAATAAATACATAGCGGGAATTCATTTGACTTTCATGTCATCCTATGATGACCTAATGACCTATATGACCTAATTGTCATTAATCTATTTTGTGATTCTGTGATACACTAACCATCGCGAAATTCAGAAAGGTTTGTCAAAATTTATTCAACTTATACGTATGCTAAGTTAACGGCTCAAATAGACGTCTAAGCAATTTAAGTTTCTGAAACGTCCATAGGTAGTATGTATTTAAAACATCTGTGTAATGTAGTTTACTATACCTACCTATCACAATATATAAGGCTCGTTTTGACATGACATGTGTCACTCAAGATCATAAACAAACTTTGTAAAATCATACGAACATATTCTATTTTAAGTTGGACATGGATAATATAATGTCTATCTCGTGATATTTACAAATTAAATATTTACATTTTTACGTCAAGCGCAGGAAAATACAGAAATAAATAATATTTTATGCACTTCCTAGATCGAACGTACGCGTACATAATATATGAATTAGATATATCTATTTAGTTTTGTGACCTTGCGAATTGTGTTGCATGCCTTTTTAATTCCGTTCGTTTTTATATTTCTTTTTTATTGTAATGTTCTAGTTAACGGTTCTAAATTTTCTGATATGATACAAAACTTTTCACGTTTAATTAAATTATGTACATATTCGTATATGTTACATGTGTAGGTATGCATTTCAATTGCTTAGTGTTCAAACCATTATCAAATAGCTACTAATGGTTCACAGACTTTACACAATACAATATAATTTAAAGTAAGTAATAAGTATAACCGTTATAGAAACAAAAACTACTCGACGGATTTTAACGAAACTTGGTACAATTATTTTTCATACTCCTGAG